>JALPQI010023199.1:0-20127 GCA_025490895.1 Thaumatotibia leucotreta
CTCCATAATAATAATATGTAATGTTTTCTGAAAGAAATCCACTTATCCGTTTAGCATTAACGGAGCTCGCGGCGATTTAAATTTGCGCGCGACTCGGCTCGCATACGATCGCACAGGCGGAATTCGCGCGCGGCTGCGCCAGAACAGAACGCGGAGAGTGCTACCTGGGATAAGGCAAAAGGCAACTGCTATTACAGCCTGCAAAAACACACATACTCACACCGTGCATTTGTGTAAACATGTCCGTGAACTATATACATATTTTTGCCCAGTTCACACATAGATAGAAAATGACGCACACAAGAACGAAAATAGGCTGCGCCTATGCCATAAGTGCGAGAGAGAGCCGATATTGGTATCTCAACTTATGGAGTCGCCTTCGTTGAGGGCCTACCACGAATTTAGTTTTGCCTCGCTCTCGCACTTGTACATTCGAACGTAAGTGCGACAGAGTCAGTCTGCAACACGTCAATCGTTCGCGGTAGGTCTACTGGTCGAGCAAAGTCGTGGCCAAATTAAAAAGGTCTCCTTTGGTATGATTTTTACTTGAAGTGAGAGGCGTTACAATATATGTCCGGTTTATTTGTTTACAAATACAAACAGTCATTTTGTTGAAATTTGCAATGGAATACACTTTTGAAGGTTAGAAGCAGATAATTTGTGAAAATATCAAAACTCTTTTATTGTTATTAATTCGATTTAATTTTTAGTGTAATTGTGTTAGATGTGGCCGTGCGTGACTGAATTATGATATGAGTTTTAATTGTGAATGATGACTGTGTTGTGTCTCGTTGACGTGTTGATTTAGCAGTTTTTAACAATTAAAACAAAAGAAGTTTGTAAAGGTACGTGTATGCAACAGTTGTATCGTAATTATTTCAAAAGTTGTTGTTAGGTTAGTCCGTATCCGTAGTAGCCGTAGATACTCGCCAATTTCACGTAAATTAGGTAGGTACGAAAATTTTAGCTGGCTGGTTGTGTTTCTGCTGGGAAACACTAGCGATCTGAAAAGCATTCGGTGCTTATGTTATATCGAGACTTACGGTCGAGATAAATAAAATAAATAAGACGTAGTTTTTGTCGCATGTTATAGAATTTTAGTGAAAGTGTGTACATACATGTACCTATAACCCGCGAGTTGGCAATGTTTTGTTCAAAATAATTTGTTCGTCAGGTAAAAAAAAATTGCCTACCCTGAGCAAAAACCCTGTGCACGCCACTGTTGGCATCATGGAATGCATCGATATGAAAAAGAAAATTTTAAATTTAAATACTCGTAAGTTGATACGAAAAAAAATTATTTGATCTTGGTGTATGTACCTGTGTATGTATATACGTGCGATGTTTTAATGAAGGGTCTTGATAGAATGAGTAACGTTCTTTTATTTTATCTGCTCCAAAGTGACCGACAAATTAAATAGTACCTAACATTTCATTTTTTGGTCACTTTTATCATCACTATCTATTACAAATTGACTGTATTAACCACACCGTCGGCCACGCCAGTAAGAATACATTTGTCACCACCGTAACTCTTCCCGTGGGTGTCTTAAGAGTCGACTAAGGGATAAAAGTGTCATCGACCATTCATTTATAGCCAGGCCAGAAAGGCCACCGCAACTGACAGGTTCTTGCTAGTCTCCTGTTCGTTGCCGTCGCAATTTGGGCTCCACTTTTCAGTTACGATCAGGTAGAGTGGAGTCACTTTGTTGTACCATTATAAATTTAAAAGAAAATAGCTGCATCATCACAGTGGACACACTACTGCGATTGCCAACTAGCAGTGGACTGAAATAGGCTGGTGTTTGTGGGTGATAAAACATCCGACATAACTTCCTTTCGCTACACGTCTACACAACTCAATCGGGAAGTAGGATGTGCACTTCATAACTTTAATTTGAAGTTCCTTATACGCTGCTCTCAAAACAGAGCGTACTGTTTAAGATTTCTTAGAATGAGAAGGGCAGAATGAAACAAGGGACTTGTTCATGGCCTATATGCTTCTCGTAAATATTCGTAGTTAGAGCAACCTCTAACTACGAATATTTACGAGAAGCAATTTTCTCCATTGCTTACCATGGAGATCATTTGAAATTTTACTATCATTACTGGTAGTGATTTCATTTGACTGATATTTCCACCCTGTATATAATCTAGGTATACTACTCTGGGCTGTGAGAATTCTCTTGACAAATGGCACCCGGCACGTGCTGAAAAATCGTGGTCGGCCCTGACCGCACGTAGAAATGCAAATTGTGGCCTGATGTGATTATTCTTGATTGTACTAAATTTGCAGGCTTCTCGACTGCGCAGTGGCTTACTGAATTGTTTAAACTCCTTACAAAATTTCGGGGTTAACCAACTAGCACAGGATTAACTGGTTAATCCTGTGCTCTCTATACATTTTTGACACTTGTGACCGTTTTAACTAGTGGTAGCGACACTAACGACGGAACCCGAAATTGTGCAAGCGAGGCTAATGGTTACTAACTAGCTCTAAGAAGTGTCTACGGTCAACCAATTGGGAACAATGTAAAAGCACAGAATATGTAAAAGTGATGCTTACCTCGTAAGGAGCGTCTTGAACAGTGGCGTTCAGAATTGCATGGACGATTTATGAATGAATTCATTCATAAACTGTCCATGCAATTTTGAACAAAACTGTACGGGATGTTTATCAACTTCCAGATAAATATATCCGTAAGATAAAATGTTTCCATATGTGTACAATCTGAATATCTTAAAGGACAGAGTAAATAGGTATCTCATAGGTTAGGCATCATTACTTAGCAACAGGCATGATCGTGATCAAACGTCTACCTATTATGAACTAGACGTGCGCGCCGATGTCAAAATGGTCGGCGGCGGCGTTTGCCGAAAAGTCGGCGGCGGCGGCGTGATTTCGGCGTGAAATCGGCGTCAAGGTCACGTGAATATAAAAGCGGAATTCGATCGTATTCTTTGATATAATTGAGAAAAAATACAATATAAATATTCAATAAACACCACCAATGACCACCTTAACCACCATCTGATCAATAGATAACAGTTTTCTCCTCCCATCATGTTCTAAAGCTTGTCCACGAAATAAAGTAGCCATCGTAAAATCAGTCTCCACTGTTACACAATAGTCCCATGTAATTCCCATGTAAACAGCCATGGGACCGTAAATTGATTCTTCTGTTTTATGTTAGCAATCCAATATCCAAAAAGAATTACATAAAAGTCGTCAAAATTAAAATAAATTCAGATAATGCTAAATGCAAAAGTTCACGCCCAAAAAAGTGCGATCTTCTGAAACGATTTCAACAATGTTAGACTTAAAATAGTTAATTAAAATTATAGACACGAGATTTACAGTTTATTACAGTATCGACATTGTAATGTAGTTAAGACCCATTGGGAAACTAAATGACCCAAAATGGTAAAATAAGAAGAAAAACTGTTAAAATTCAGAAGTGTAAATAAAAGTTCATAATTATGGAAAAAATCGTATAAATGGCAAAGAACTCTTCTTTCTAATAATATCTATGCAAAGGTATGGTTTCATAAAAAAAATATACGGCAATGTCTACCTTATTTCATGGACAAGCCTTAACATAATAATGTATTTCCAACAATAATTGGGCGTGGACTAAGTCTATTTATCTTCGGTATATGATGATAATAATGGTACGTATTATTTGCCGATGGACATATTGGACATTAGGTCTCCAAATTCCCTATCATAGCATACCATAAGGATAGATAGTGCACAGCCCGCATCCAATGGATTCCACCTATCTTTGCCAGGTCATCGGTCCATCATATTGGGAGCTTTCCTACGCTGCGTCGACAAGTTTATGCTTGCCTTTAAGAAATCGCTTGCCCTAACGATAATTTTGGGGACATTATGTCCAGCCAGCCCACTGACACTTGGTCACACGTTTTTTGAGCTACGTTGGTACTTTCAGTTATTCTACGGCTCTCAACATTCCTATGTCAATATTGTAGGGAACTCCTCTTTTCATCAATTATGTAAATAGCTCATTGAGTGATCTTTTTACTAAGCCCATACATAGTTACCTGCCACGTTTTAGAACCGTAAGTAACACTTGGTCGAAGAATTTCGTTTTGAAATATACTGCGGGATATTGAATGAGAAGATATTGTGCTGTCCGGCACTACTTTACTATCCACTCATTTGCTTTGAAAGTTTGGTTAAGCTTTATCCTTATATAAAATAAGAGTGACAGCTGGTAATCACAGTTACCAAAAGCAAATCAGTGGCTATTGACCTTTTTCTCAAAGTTAGATGCACCCCACTGGACTAGCTGTCTGTCCCCGGTACACATATTCGTCGACTTTGAGCTTAGATCTTGACTGGAGTTTGTATCACAAATTCTAGATATTTGATATGGTCTTCGTTGATCTTCGTTGTATCTTAAGCCAATGAGTATAGTGCTCAAGTTCTCCTAAGTTTCAGCCATACTTACTTTATAGTTGGCGAACCGAACGTGGGTGGTATAACTGATCTATGCACTATGTACTCACTATTGATGTTGATGACAAAGCCCTTTCCAGACCAAAATCTTGAAGACATCTCTCAAAGCAACCAAAAACAGTTTTGACATACTGCAATGGTGTGGTTGTGAGTACTCCTCGCTGCAATGGTATGGGTTTCGAATATCGGTCTTGGAGACGAACTTAACGCTACAATATAAGTACCAGTAGTCTATTTGGCTTACTTGTTCTACTGTTTGTTGGTTACTTGTTCTTTGTACATATAGCCCACAAACATGGAAGACCTGCAAAACTTGAAAAAAAAAAGTTTGAAAGGAATAGACCGAGCCCCATGGACAGACCGGATCCGCACCACACTCAACATTCAGGTTGCTGAAGCGGTCTACGCTTCCGAAGATCGGGGCTGTTGGCGGAAGATCGTAAAAGAGAAATTGATAACTTGATAATCACGACCCCCGGCATTGCGGTATCGGCGCAAGGAGGAAAAGTCTACTTGGCACCGCTGGAAATAGTGTATAATATTTGTTTATCGATTTATTTTATTTTATTACGTGTCGATCGATTCAAATGCTTCGTACCGTTATGTTAACCAGAGGGGCAAGTAATTATTCCTCTATGTCTTCTGTGTAACCTGACGTTGCTTGTGCAAAAACCGAAACCGGCTTATTCATGGGGCTGGCAGGACATTCGATAGGCTGATATTTTATTTCCTGTGTAAGAGCATTATGTAAATAAATACAGCAAATACGAAACTTAGTATTTACTAGTTAACCCATAAGAAATAAGTCTATTATTCAGTCAAGGCCACGCCGATTTCACGCCGACCATCAGTCGGCGGCGGCGGCGTGGCGAAAAAGGTCGGCGGCGGCGTGACGCCGGCGCGGCGCACACGTCTATTATGAACAATAAAAAAAATATATATCCCTCTCCCCAAAACAAAAAAAGAACAAGTAACATTTATCTAACAGATATATTTCACTCGGGGATAGTGGAACAGGCCCTAAACCTTCAAATAATTATTGACCATCCGAATTCCGATGTCCATGCAATTCATGAGGAACTTCAAACCACTTCTCATACGCGGAAGTACCACTTGATGGAGATTGAACATGCGTGCTCCCAAACGGGTCAGACAGTGACCCTGTGCCATCGCATCTATATTTATCGAGTACTGTCTGTTCCCGTATCGACCGGACTATTTATAACGCCCGGCGTCGGCTGCGTAAGCCCTTAGGAACCTGTAGCCGTATAGTTACTATCAGATTTATCGGAGAATCTCAGAGATCTCTGATGATATTTGAAAGTGCACTCTAGCGCCATGGCGCAACCAGGGTGCTCAAAAATATCTGAGCAGGCTGGATTTTCGAGCACCCTGGATGCTCCGACTGTACCATGAGATGCCGCCGCGTTATTAACGCAGTCTTACTTAAAATTAAAATAAAAAAAAACGTTTATTGCCCAAAAAAAACAAGCATAAACAATGAGAGGAAAAAAATCTTACAATATAAGTAGGTAGATACAATACGGGCAATGGGTACCAATCTCAGGATATGCTAGATTGGTGGAATTATCCAGCTCTGATTTTCAGCCTGGTCCCTTTGGTCGGGAAGCGTTTAGCGCTTGAGTAGTTTTTCATGCATGTGTGTGTGGTTGTGTGTGTGTGTGCATAAGAAGTTTGACTGTGTGTGTGTGTGTGTTCATGTGTCTAGCTATTCATAAACATTTTCAACTTGTTTACATATATATATACAGGAGCAAAAAAAATTGTTTAATGTTTTAATATATTCCGGTATACTTTCTATTCATCTCGGTATTGGTGCGAGATAGCTGGATAGGAAGAAGTGTGCAAGTCAAAGTCAAATAATTATTCAAATTGGAATAGCAACAAACTCTTTTGAATCGTCTAGGTATTAAAACTACTTCACCTTACACTTGCTTACACCATGAGCTGCCTTCACGTTATTAACGCGGCTTGTCAGTGGACAAGGAGAGATATGACGTGAACATTGCCTGGCGTAACAAACAACAGTTTTACAACTATAAAAACCATTTCGCCAAATTTTTGATATAGATGAAGTCAGAACATTAAGTCATAACCACTTTTTGAGTATACCATGACTGTCTATCATAAAATAACTTGTTTTATTTTTCTGTGGCTTACATTTTTCATTGTTTCTATTTGAATGTATTTGTACTGTATTATGTATGCATGTAAAGTTATATTTATGTTTATTTTATTAACTTATGTAAGTAAGTTTAATAATATACTTTAGTTATTGTGTTTCGTTACTTGTCTTTTGTTTTAGCATCACCTACTCTATGTTTAAACTGTTTTTATTCCGCTACCTTAAGGTTGTCTGGTAGAGATCACTTTTTAGCGATAAAGACCGCCCATTGTAATATCTATACTTGTAACACTGTATATCTGTTATTTTACTGCATTGTATTACGTAAGGTATTGTATTGTATTGTATTACATGCCCCACACGACGACTTGATATCGTCTCAATATTCAAAGTAAAATGCAAAATATGGCAATATAAAGAGAGTTAAAGTTTACGTGCAATTTGTTGCTTGGCGTAGGTGGCCACTCTATTTTTTTTGACGTGCCGACGAAAAGGTTAACACAAATAATGGGACTTGATCGCATATACTTACATTTATGAATTACCTTGTTTCGGTAATAATCTATTTACAAAGTTAAACAATCTAGTAAAAATTTAAAACATTGATATGAAATCAGCATATTGCACTGTCAATATGTCGGGAGCAGAAGGTATAAAATTCTAAATAAATTTGTGCTCTTGACTATACTTACCTTCACCACTTTGAGTGCAGATTCTTACCTAAGTAATCTTATACCCATTGAAAAATTACCGTACTCAATCTAAACTTCGAGCCCCCTAAAACAAGTCATTAGTAAAAACGTCCCATCAGAAATGCAAAAACTCCTTTGACGTTGACATTTGATCGGTGGCTCATTTTCGCGAAGCCTTCAAAGAAAACTTTTGCGCCGGCAATGAAGATTGTACTTCAAAATGAAAACCAATAAAACGATGGAGAAAATTGGGTGAGGATGATTTTTATTGGAATTCCGGGAATTGGTGCAGGATTCTTCGGGACAGGATGGGAGGGGCGTAACATCTGTAAAACGTAAAGGTTCAGTCAAATTAAGTAATAAAAGGTTAGGTTATTATGTACATTTGATATAACTGAAACCATCATTTTTAAAATACAACAAAATATAAATTTTAATAAATGCATTTATATTTTTACGGTTACGTTCAAAAATGTTGTCTTCAACTCTAATTATACATAGTATAGGTACTAAAACAATCAATGCAGGAAAGAAGCTATGAGTGACAAAAATTACATAATGAAAATTATTAAAAATGTGCATGATTGGCAGGCAAAAGGTGTGGTAAGATTAGAATTAGAACACATAGTGTTAGCATTGTAATCAAAAATAAGTTTTATGACGAGTTACAACTAAAAACTTATTTTGAAAAAAGTTTGATTTTCCCTGATACCAGAGTTTAGAGACTAGAGATTTTCTCTAAAATATAGTCACCCTGTATGAGTCAACAAATTACCTACTCAGGAACTCAGGTATGCTACTCAGGAACTATAATCAAAGTTACGTTGTAGTGTAAATCAGATTGTAATAAATCATACTCCTTGTTATTATGACATGGCCAAGTCAAATGTGACCTGAACTAAAAAAAATATATTACCTAATTAGTTAAATAAGCCAAAAATATGAGCCCCACATTGTGGAATCTGGAAGCGCGTAGGTGTACAGGTACACCGATAAATAAATGAAGACGGACGCTTATAACGGACCGCTGGGCCCTTAAATATTTTAGAGAAGGTTTTTGTGCTTCATATCTTGGTGATTGGCGTAAGCAAAAGTAGAAATAGAAAGAAAAAACTTTATTCGCAACATACACAAAAAACCACAATATATATCAACGAAATATAGTTTTACAAATAAAAGCGTGTATGCTACGAAATAGCCTCACCTCAGCATGTTGCTAGCGAGTGCCAGCGCTGGTCTTCCGATGAGGCCATCACGTGAACAGTTTCACGGCAACACACAATACAAATAAACAATAATAATTACAAATAAAATCACAGACGTACCACAGAAAACAAAAAGTGAATGACCGAATTAAATTATTTCATGGATTGTTTATGATTTTGCAGACTTGCAAAGGATTAAAGTTCAACTGGCTCGTATTATGATTTTAGTGCTTTCGATGCTTGTTTACATTGTGAGACTTTTTAGTAAAACGTCTTTGTCGCTTTAGAGAGATAGTTTCGCTATTTCGCTATCGTCGTCCTAAGCTCCCCGATTCAGAGCAAGAGTGTCTTCAAAAGACAATCGTCATTTATTGCTCTGAATCATTAGGAGGTTGTATAACATTTCCCAACAGTACGCGACAACGGTGACCAATTCCTTGATAAGAAACTAGGTTGAACAAAAATCGTCCTCATGACCCGATCTTGTATTGTAGAAGATGTTCCATTCATTTCCACAGTGATACTCGTAACATCCTGCCGCCGCCCCGCCGATAGCAATAAAGGATACAATAAAAATAACGAATCGTCTGAGTGAACTTGGTCTTCCTTCACTAAACGTCATCTTGAAAGATCTATCCGTATTTTTGTAATAAACATTTAGAATAGAATAGAATAATACTTTATTCGTAGGCTTTGACTTCACTAAACAATACTAAAAAAAAAGTTTTAAATGAGAAATTAATCATGTTGATTTGCTAACTATCTGATGGCTTATTATATCTTATTAACATCAAATTACTAGCATTTCGCTTCAGTTTTTTCACGAGTCATTCATAAGTGGGCCTTTCACAATTCAGTTTAATTCATAACGACATGCTTTAACATAACTAAAGAGCTACCGCGAAATACGATCGCCTTGTTGCCTCCCTGTCACACTTACGTACCTACGAATTGACAAGTGCGCAAAGTTTCTCGAACGCTTGTAACTTGTAATACAAGTGGAAGTCTCTTTCTAACACTATTGATTAGATAAGGACTTCCGCTTGTATTAGAAGTTACAAGCTTTCAAGAAATAGGCCCCTGGTCTTACGCCAACCGTACACCTGTAAGTTCTTACGTAAGTTATAGAGACGGAGCTATACTAAGGAATGAGAGGTGAATATCACTATCTTATTCCTTAGTATAGCCCCGTCCCTATATAACTTACGTAAGAACTAACAGGTATATGAGCGCTCATATGCCAATATACAAAAGACTCCTAGAAGGTTTCCTATAGGTACCGCTTGATTATTTCTTTCATTCTTTATTTTATGAGAATATACAGTTTTTTGATGCTCTGCTTTCGACTCTCTTAGTGTCAAAGCAGTGATTTATGCATCGATGAAAGGTAACGATCGAATTTGTTTTCTTAGTTTAAAAAAGAACCGTGAAAAGTTACATTCTAATATTTCCCGCTACCGCTTATCGCTTGCGTCGCTTCAAGTTTTATTTCACCGCAAAACAAAGCTTTCATAAACTAATTCACAAATTGTTTACAGCAGGTACCCCTTTTGTTTATCGATTTTTTATTAACGAGAGCCGGCTGCTGATAGAATTGTTGGGCTTTGCTTTATCATAAACATGGATTATGTGCTAGAGGGAAAGATAATATGAAACGAGTATTACGAACTACATTATAATAATGATATTAATGAAGCATTGCTGCGACCATATATAACATGGACGTCTAACGCCAGCTCAAAAATGCCCCCAAAAACAGTTGTTCAATTGTGCCAAGATGGGCAGGACATAGCGCTTTTCTTAACGCCGCGCATATTTAGGCGCAACATCTTTAAATATAGCCAATCAAAACTATTTTTAAATGGCGGTGTAAGTTTTTATAGGTTGACATTGAAATTCATTGCCGTGATGCATTCAAAAGAGGGTGACATTTGTCAACTAAAATTCAGGACCGTTTTTGAAAGGCAATTTAGTATGGCGTACGGCTTCCATGTTTTATTTGTTCGTAGAAGCATTGCTATACCTAGCCAGTCAGTTTTGATTGTGAAAGCTACTTTGTTAAAATTTTCGGTTTGATGAACGGTCCATCGATCATATAGATTTTTGGTCTTATGAGCCAAAATGTGGCGACACACAAAAACTCGGTTCTCAAGAATTCGGAGAAAAAAACATAATATATACATGTCATAAGCTACGCCATGGAATACGCGTAATAAATAGAAATACGGTACTACATTACGTTATTTATGTGTAAGTAAATCATACCAGTACCAGGATATTTTGCTGTAATTGCAACACCTCTTCTTGCAATTCTCAGTTAGACATTTTATAATAAAACCGTCTGAAACGTGCCAACGTTTCATAAAGACTGTTTTTACTAACGCTTCTACGATATCACGGATTCGCATGTGTTATCTCCAAATGTTTTCAGCAGGCCATTTTTAAATGAGAATGAGTATTCGACGCTGTGCTTGTATTCGACAAGGTGGGCGTTTTATGTCCAAGACATAATGATACAATTTTAATAGCAATTTTTTCGATACCTTCTTTATTTGATAAACTGTCCAATTGTCCATCATGGCGAATACTAATGTAGCGTCGAGCACTGGTACTCTTACCTTAAACTTGTATACCTATGTATGTATTCCACAGGCAATCCCGACTTACATACAATCTCGACATACCTGTAACAACACAATTCAGTTTAAACTTTTGCGAGACATAATAACTATAAATATAACTAAACGGCTAAACTCACGTGTATTTAGTCACTACGCGCGACATGTTTCGGAGAGCCTAGGTCTCCATTATCAAGCACTGAACGAGACCTAGACTGACTAAATACAATATAAATTAAATTATTTCCGTTTATATAAGGTCCTAATTTATTAGATGCAGATATTTTTAGAGCTGATAGTACTCGGTCTCTGGAGTATATTAAACCTTGAAACATTATAGCTTTTACGATGTTTTTTTGGAGAAAACGGAAAAACAAATTTGCTACGTAAAGACACCCTGTTTATGTGATTATTAAATGAAAACTCTTTGAACAGATTCTCGTACCTCTTTTACGTACGACTTAACTGGAACTGGCCACTTCACGTCGATAAATTAAATACTTGATTGTCAATGCCATGTTATTTTCCGTTGGATTGTGTCGTTTGATGACATGACAGACAGTGTTATTGTGACATGTGATAATGCACATGGTGATTTTTTTTAGACGAAATTATAATTATTTTTTTTGTTAGGAAAATGAAATCAAAAAAGTTACATGAAAAGATTTCTTAATTTATATTTAAAGTGAATTATTTTAAAGTAAAGTATCATGTGTTAAAATATCTGCAACTAATAAATTAGGACCTTATATATGAAATAAAACTATGAAAACGGATAAACTCGCGTATATTAACTAATTTTAACTTCATTCCGACGTTTCGAACACTTTACAGGGTTCGTGGTCTGCGGATGACATATGATCATATTCCATTTCAATAGTTTTATTTCATGAGATAATCGCAGACACCGAAGAAAATATTATGAATAGTTACAATTTTACACTTAAGACACAAAGAAGACAGTCAAAGGAAAATGAAAATGTCTGTACAGAATTTCCTTATAAAGTGTATCCGTTTCATTGCTGTCCAGTATATTTTGCTCTTTATATCCTTTCTCAGTACCTAAGGCCCGTCCGATGCAGGCGAACGTTCAAGAAGAATACAATGTCAAAGAAAACTAAGAGAGGAAATGTCGGGTCTATGTCTGAGGTTAATGTTTGTAGAATGTTGTAATATTGTAAAAATATTGTAAGAATCGATTTTAAGAGATTTAATTTGCATAGAGATATTTAGAATCTTTCAATGGGTTTTATTAATAAATAAATATCTTGGGATATCTAACACAAATCGACCTAGTCCCACGGTAAGTTCAATTATTAATTATGGTTGTCTATTGTTTGCCCGACAGTTATTTAACATAATATTCATATGCCCGAATCTAACTTGCCCGAATTTCATTTGCCCGAATGATTTGTTTACCATAAAAATTGTATGACATACTGCTTGTTTACCCGAATATTACCTTCCATAATCATACAATGCCATCCTATTTATTTTCCATATTATTAAGTGCAATAATATGGTTTAATAGAATATTCAAATGCCAGAAGCAATTGTTGCCATATTAATTGTTGGCCATATTAAGTGCAATAATATTATTTGATGGAATATTCAAACGCCATCAGTAATTATCAGTTTTTTAAATAAGTACTAGCTATATTATTAAAAGTTACAAGCGTTTGAAAAAACGGGCTTCTGGGAACCGGTCGACGAAGCCCCGCTGCGCGGGGCTTCTATTTCTGCTCTGAGGGATGAAAGGTACCTAACGAACCTATCCAGGTTAGGGTGGGGGAACTACAATATGTTTTCTTTTAATGCGGGGGGCTTCGCCCCCCGAGCCCCCCTTGTGGGGGGCTTCGCCCCCCCGTCCCCCCATTTTGGTTTTACAAAAATAAGGACGCGTAAACAATGAATTAAAAATACTTAAGTATTTTTTAGTCAACGCTTTTAACTCCGCCCTACCCTAGAAACCTAACCAATCTAAGTTGGTTTTGCCCTGATTTATTACTTGAACATATTTTTAAACCATTAACCTAGCACTATGTATGCACAAATTAAGTAGGCTAAACGAGTAGGATGCCATTTAACATTACGACAAATATTCTCGCCCAAAAAATTTAGGACGACGTTATGCAACACCACAGGCACCCAGAATACTAACCTAACCTACTTTTTAATAGCAGTTTCACTTTGGGGAGGGTCATTTGGATGACAAGTTATGTTATGGCATGTAATATTTACGGATTCCGATGATTCTGACAAAAAACATTATGGAAATTGTCTTTTCTGGTAGCTAATTTGGATGACAAACGATGTTGTGGCATGTGATAATTACGGATTTCGATGATTCTGACAAATGACATTATGAAAATTGACTTTATGGGAAACAAAGTTTCTGGCAAATGATTAATATAGTAAACAATAAGTATGGCATAAGATGTTATGGGAAACAATATCATGTGTGTTGAATAGGATGGCAAATAAAATTATGGCAAATGAAATTCTGGCAAATGGGGGTATCCCATTAATTATAGACAAGTAGAACGTATTGCGAAAACACAAATCAAATTATTTACTAACTAAATATTTTGATTTGCACTTTTCAAAAGTGCCTAGCCTTGTACGGGATTGCATATACCCGAGAAATTTGACTGGTGGTTGCTAAGACCAAGTGGCCGAGGGGTACAGGCATCAGCCGCGAAAGCTGAGTACGTGTGTTCGATCCCCACCTCGGACATTAGGTGATCTTGGTCGTTTTCCTTTGGTATATACCAAAGGAAAACACATCTAATATTTATAATTTATATAGATAAGTACTTAAATTTTTGCATTAAAAGGAAAATTTAATTAAAAGCACGACCAAGGAACAAAATATTTGTGATAAATAAATACACAAATAATGCTCTCACCGGGATTTGAACCCGCCAGCTTCGTAGGCAGGGTCACTACCAACTAGGCTACTGAGGCTCACAAGTTTAAGTAGGTGGTGTGGTAGGTGTAAAAGTGCGTGATTAAGGAATAATGCAAGTTTTAGGTGTGTTTACATTTATTTTAGATCTTACTGACGAATGGTATAGGTAGTATAAGGTAGGTAGGTACTATATTCCCGTGACTCAAATAAGGACTTTAAACTCGAAAGATTTTAAATATATCGCTTTCATATATTTAGCTTCAATTTGGCAAAAGCCGGGGCTATTGTTGGCATCGCGAGCATTAACCGAAAAAAAGGCAAGTGACCAGAGAAGGGAGGAACGAAGAATTAATCTTAATTACAATGTGCAACGATTTAAAATCAAATTTCCTGAAGCTGGCCCAGGCAAAAATAGCCTTTAAGATTTATAAAACAAGAGCGAAAATGTCGTGAAATATGATGTCTCGGAACGGGCGGGGTTATAAAACGCTTGACAGAGATACGGGACCTCTATTAATTACAATCAGCGTTGACTTACTAAGAATCCCAATTTTTTTGGGAGCACTGAAGTTCTAGAGAGAACTTGGAACTTGGAGGATCTGTCTCCGTCACTCCAACGAAGGCGTCATTGGATTGAAAGAGACAGACGTTTGGGAACAATCTGATTTCGCTATGCCGTGAGTATAAGCCGTATAAGTTATGGTTGATATAAATGTTTGTGACAGTAGCATGATGGATGGGATGATACATCGTGAAAGGTAGTAAAGGTAAGACGTATCACTGAAAGCGCCTACAAATTCTGGATTGTGGTTATCTGTATCAATCCATGTACTACTGTACCCATGAAATCGGTTAGACGCTAAAGGCTGAGCCACACTGAATGCGTGCACGTGCACATGTGCGTGGCGTGCGCGTTGTATTTCAGTCCACTGCTGGACATACGCCTCTCCTATTCGTTATTATCTTATTGGTGGGGCCCTTACGGATACACTTCGACTCATTGGGATCTTTTGTGTGATCTCCTATTCGTTATACAGGGTGTTCGTTTCGATTTGCTATAAATTAGTCAGGTTACTTGGGCCATTAATAGAAGTTGTCTGGTATATCGGCTTTTGGAAAATTCGATAAAAAATATTTTTTTATGTTTTCATACATAATAAATGAAATAGTAAGTGTGAGAGAACCTTAGAGCGCTCGTACACCTGTAAGTTCTTACGTAAGTTATAGGGACGGAGCTATACTAAGGAATGAGAGGTGAATATCACTATCTCATTCCTTAAGAATAAAATAATAGTATTTTATACAATCGTGTTATAATAGAGAGTTTTTCAGTCGAGTACCGTGTTTAGGCCACGAAGCTTGCTGAGTGGCCTAAGTAAGGTACGAGATTGAAAAACTTGATTATAACACGATTGTATACAATACTTTTTCTACGAGATAAAAAAAGTAACAAAAAAAAAATGTACATAAGAATTATAAATATTGTAAGTAGGCACTAGGCACCATTATTTCTACCTCTAGTATCAGATTTTTCTAGTACAAGATAATAAAATTGGAAAAAAAATGTCTGTACTTTACTCATAAACAAATGCAATACTGATTTGACTAGTAAAAAAAATCATAAACACTTCATCAAATAATTTATTGAAAATAAATTTATTGAAATAATAATATAAGCAATTACTCTTTATGATAATGGATGTGAAGGTTTTGGATATTATTTCTTGTTATAATCATAGGGGCATTTTGTTTAAGAGTTTGAGATAGATTAATTTCCTTAGTTGCTGAAGAGGTGGGTGCTTGAGAAACTTGAGACAAAATATTGTCATTGTTCACTGGAGTAAAAGTCGGACTTGGTGGAGGCTGGACATCCACGGGTTGGGCTTGAGTATTCTCTATGGAGTTTAATATGGGTTTTGAAACTTTTAAACAACACTCAATAGCGTTGTTGTGTCAGCAGAGAATTGCCTAGCAACCAACTCAACCAAGTGTCTCTGATTGGCTGATAACGTGACAGGTAAAAAAAAATGTGTGTTCAGATGCAGAAAAATTAGCCAAGTATCGCAAATTAGTATATAATATGTATGAAGTTCTATTTTTGAAATTATTATAGTTGTCTACAGAGCATTGTAATGAATATTACAGTTCCCCTTCCCCAACAACTGCTGAAAACACAGCAGTTACAGTTTAGTCCGTGGAGTCCTAATTGACAGATTAAAGTCGAAGAGTAGAAAAAAGTTAATCTCAGGTGACTGACGGCACATGTCAAAATAAGTAACATTGGAATGTAATAAAGGTTGCAATACACATGTTCAGTGATTAAACTTATTTTTTTAATAACTCAATAACGGTAAGAGTTAAAACACTAGTTTCTTAGAGAAATTAATTGTATTTGACCTAAATAAACTTCCCTTAAAGTTATAGCATATGAAGAAAAACACGCTGTACATAGGCGGGGTCCAATTCGAAGTTCTAAATATTTACTACTGGCCTTAACGTCTATTTCAGGCTATTTGAGGTGTAAATAACCAAGACATCGCTTTTGGTGGCCAACTAGACCTATGCAAAAGCGGCAAATTTTAACACAAGACTGACAGGACAATTTCGTGACTAATGGTAACATTACTTTTTTTCTCTTTCTATCAGCCAAAGCCGAGAACCAAAACTCATCATAATACTTGCGACCATCATGCTGTTTCGCTAAGACTCCGGTTCTCCGCAAGCTCTACATAATTCTCGCACATTCAATACATTATTTTCTCGATACATGAACCTTTTATATTGGAATTCCATAAACACGCTACAACGGCGTACCAATGGCACATAAATTGCAAATAATCACACAGATATATCTGCAACTACGAAGGACATGTGTGCTTAATATTTATTCATATGTGCACGTATAATCAACTGGCTGGGATATTGTGGCCTCATTCCCACGGACGGTCATGTATGCGTCTGATAATACAGATGGGACGAAGTGCGCGAAATTATCTGAATATGTACTTTATTAGCCCTCTAGAAATAGCCCTCCGAATCGCTAAACTGAAGTGGCAGTAGCGTAGAACCGACGGCCGTTGGGGCGGGAAGGTTCTCGAGAGGCGGCCACGTTCCGGAAAGCGCAGCGTGGGTAGGCCCTCCACAAGGTGGACTGATGACGTGGTGAATGCGGATGACACAGGTCATTGTGGCAATCTTTGTGGGGGGCCTATTTTCAGCAGTGGACGTGTTTCGGCTGACATGATGATGACTTTATTTATGGGGATGGGCATAGGTAAATGCATATTTAATTGTCTGATTATTACCTTGTAGCCCAAGAGTAAGTGTTAAATTATGTCCAGATAAGTAGGATTTAGATAATTCGGCCGGGTCCAAATCCCGGCAAGGGCATTTATTTATGTTTTTGTCAAATGTGTTACTTGGTTATGGTTGTTTAACGTTTACTATAGTATGTTAATGTATATACTTATGTATATTTTGACAGCAAAATTGTTACCATTAATAAAGTAAACACGCGAGCAATTGGTAACTATCTCACGTGGGATTGGTCTTTCCCGCAAGTTGAATGTAGCAATTTTAATGGTTATATTAGCAATTTATTTTGCCTTGCTTCTCACAAAACTTATTATATAATAAGTCAAGTTGTAACGTATGACTTGAGCACTCTATGGTTTTATTGTACTCTATGATCCATACTGAAGTTATTTTCGTTGTACTCTTCAACAAATGTACGATTTGTCGTGAAATGTAGACGTTGACGTACACGTGGAAACTAGCTTTCTGCGTATTGTTTCGCATATTCGCCTGGTTGACACCCTTCAATTGTCTATTTACTGATTTTCTCGTCTTGTTCTTATTTATGTCCTACTTTTCTTAGTGACTTTGCCTTTATTTGTGTAGTTTTTCCTTTTTCGGTTACCATGCGTACGGAATTTGTTCTCTCTTTACACGAATTATCTGTCTAAGCGTCACCTACAATGAAGTAACGCAATTATGCAATTTACTGGTTGATACCTACCGTGAAAGAAGATTCATTTAGTTTCCATTTCCAGGCGTCCGTAATGTATGTTATACCATACAGAATAGAACATAATACAAATTGAAAGACACCCAGGCAATATACCTCTCTAAAATAATAAAATGTTTATTCGCATTATATTTAAATAAAATAGGACAGCGAATTACCACAAAGATGTAGCATTAAAGTTAGGCAAACCGCGGAAATAACATTAACACGAAATCAAAAAGAAATTCAACAGACACATTCCAATTACAAGTTTCCGGCGTTTCTGGAGCGAGCAAAGAAACCGGGAGACTTGACGGGAAATTCTGTGTTGAAACAAATCGCGCAGTCAGACACAACTTATTGACTTGGGTCGACGAGACAGAATAGTATCGAAATTTTATTGGAATACACCACTTATTATTCTTGTGATACCTTTGGCTTAGTAGTGCGCGGAAGCAGCATCTACAATTATGTATAATGGAGAGTAGATAACAAATGTAGCGACGACTCTCTCAGAGCCCAATTCGAAAACCACCGCTAGGCAGTCTGAAGGTGGATTTACACCTAATAAGCGATTGCTCATCTCACACAATGAACATTCGCTCGTTTGGTGTAAACCCACCTTTACGTCGTATCCTCTTATTCAGAAACTTCTCCTGACTTAACAAGCCGATATCTACTTCCGACTTATCGCCTTTCGGCTTGCTATGTTAGGAGACATTTGTGTTAGTTTTTAGTAAAACGTCCCACTTTGTCGCTTACCATAAAGACGAGATTTCCTTGTGCCTTCATATGAATAAACTGACAACGCGGCTTTACGGCAAACGACAAAGTGGGACGTTTTTTACTAAACTCACTCACATTTATGAATAAGGGGTTTATTATGCAATAAAGTTACACCTAGTTAAAGTAATTTTGTTACTTCAATTTTATTTTTGTCTCATCTTGAAAATGTTGTCTATAGCAATATTCTAATTCATTTACTCGTTTCTGACATGTCTTACTTAAAATTTTGGCTACATTAGGTAACAACGGTAGTTAACCAAATATCATACACAGATAACATTCGATTTTAGTGTTTTTAATTTAAAATAAATGACGTATTGCATTCGTTGAAGTATTTTCTAATAAATAAACTTGTGGAAATGTTCCCTGGTGGGTTGGTATCAAATGAATTCATAGCCGAAGCATAGCACATCTGCGGAAAGGCGTCCTAAACCGGTAATGTGGTCGAGTAAGCAACATTCGACAAATATTTAGTTTCGCTACGTCAAAGGAACAGTTTATGAGCGCTACGCAATGAAAACTCGCAGGCGGGCGTCATTCTTGTCGTTCTACGAACGCTCGCGAGATGATCGATCAGAACAATAAAAGCGCATGTCTAATACAGAAAAAATAAAGGTTATCATGTCATTACAGATTAATTTTGACAAATCGGTGTGCTTCTCACATGTTGGCAAGTAAAGTTTATGTTAGCGTTTAAAGTATTGCATCACGCTCGCTACATTACATCAGTGCGAGCGTGATAGACTGCTTGAGGTATCTACTTAACCGCTAACGCAAACCTTATTTTTATTTTATTTTATTTTATCTGATCAACTCATAGTACGGCTACAGGTCTGATATTCATGTTTATGAAGGTAAAGGAAAGCGAAGGAATCTGCGTTCACATATCACGATCGAGTTACGACTAGTGATTGGTCGTTCCCGGCAATCCAATGTTACTATGGGGACAGATTCCATTTGGGAATATTCCCCATACTGTGTTGGGTAAATTACCGGGAACGACCCATCAATACCTACCACTTTGTAATGAAGGCACGGACAACGGCCAGTGCACTTATGTATACTATCGATAAAAATGTGTAACATAACAACTAAGTACATAAAAATATTTTTATACCACGAGCATACGGCAAGCCTGATAGTAATCTACCTACCAATCTCAAGAGATTGTCTATGCCTATATCTCGTTTACTACTTGACTGTAACTAGAACCTTCTAGACTGGACTCCAAACTCGCGCTAGCAGTGACAATACTACACGCCCCGGGCTTGAACGAATGA
>JALPQI010023200.1:0-17706 GCA_025490895.1 Thaumatotibia leucotreta
CAGAGCGCCTATAGTTTCATGTTTAAATGTTTCGTATGAGTTAATAAAATGATATAAAAAAATAAAAATACCTTCTAGTTAGTTTTTCTTTCCGCTAAAAAACACAATTATCTAGTTGTGTTTTGTAGCTGGACCTTACGGTTTAGTGGCGCCAACTAGTGGCATACGTTTTCGAGAAAACCCTCATTAGGATACCTTTCAAAACAGTTGTGTAAATCTAGTTTATGTATTTAAGAACATAATGTATTGTACACAAACGTAGTTTCCAAATTAAATAAACCTTGAGCCTACGATATGTTTTCACTTATCTAATAATTATCAACTTTGTGAAATCTACCGCAGAGGCCGATATAAGAATTTATATATTTCCTTCCATCGTCATAGTCTATGCTGTAAAGTAAAGAAAATCAAACAAAATCAACTTTATTTGGGTAATATTTTCTTCGGTTACCGCGTTATTTGGGTAGTTCTATGCCGGTTTACCGTATACCGGTTTATTTGGGTAGTTCTATGCGATTATTCAGTCGCAACAATCAAGTCATTACCATTCCCAAATTATTGACGAACTGCGTATAAATAGTGGAGTCATTTTCGGTTATCTTGTAGCAGACGCATATTTGTCTGCTATTCTGGCCTAATAGTCTCATTTGATTTTATACAACGGAAAATAAAGTGGTGATGGTAATGAACAATAAAAACGCGTAAATTAATCGCATAGAAACACGATCAACTTACACTGGTCCTCTCTAGACATCGACCTTCGTGAGTTATCGTATAAATAAGTTCAAGTTCAGTGCCGACGCCGCTTCGTACTGCGAACGGTTATATGACTAATGCAAATATGAGTATGAGTACAACACTCATTCGTTATATTATATCATTCGGTAGAGATTTTGAGAGTCCAATGGCTAACAAACGGAATGATATACATATAGGAGCATTCCATGAGCTGTCCCGTACAAACGCGTGTATATTACGATAATTTGGATTTTCTTCCGAGTTATTAGTAAACAAATAGTTATTAGTACATAAATTTTTAAGTAATTTTTGACTCCTCCAGTCACGAAAGAGGACTCCGATAAACTTTCAATTTTGAAAAAAACTGTGTTTGTACGGGACATCGGTGGACTTTTTCATGGAATGCACCTATAAAGATTTGTATTTTTCACTAAATTTACAAAAAATTTTTTTAGTACAGATGGTGTACCTGCTTTTTAGGCTCTAGTGCGAGAAGTGGGTCATTTGACGTCAGGTCTGAAACTTCGGAGGGCCATCTGTACTAAAAAAAACGTCGCACGAGACACGTGCAAAAACGAAATTCGTAACTCGTGTCGATTTAAAACATAGCCCCTCGTTTCGAATTTCATGTTTTTCGCACTAGTGTCGTAATGTACTATTAGCACTTTACAGTCCCGATCAGATATATCGATGCGGCCAAGGTGCTCAAAAATATCTGAACAGTGAACATGCACTCATGAATACACTTTTAATTAAGTCATTTAAGAATTCTATGAAATGAATGATTAATTTGAAGGTCGCTGTAATCTCTAACACTTGGTCTTTATGAGAAATGTCACGCGAGAAATGCTTCCTTGTTAATTGTTATATACTTACCTAAACTGCCATCAATAGAAGTTGTGAACTATGTAAGTAAACAAAACGTTTAAAGGAATATCCATAATCTAGCGCTCATAAGCTGCGAGGATAAAAAAATTTCGTTCGCATTGACTTGATTCAATATAACAACATAATAACTTAGATTACAATGTTAATTAAAATTAATGTCAAAAGGTTGATTTAAATACACATCATCAGCCTATGATAGTCCATTGCTGGACGTAGGCCTCTCCTATTAACTATGCGTATTGACGCATTAGGAGGTAAATGCTCATAATCGCCACGCTGGGCAAGCGGATTGGCGATCGCAGTAATGTATCCACTATGATGACGGTGCTGCCCATCATCAATCTTGTATCAAAGGATGGTTAGTGACACTTTAATCCCGTAGTCGGCTCTTACGATACCGATAATCTGTCAAATAGACTGCTGAAACTTGACGTTAAAGGGCGAGCCACATCAGATTCATGTGCAAGGGAAATGGTCACGTAACTTTTTTGTACGATTCTGTCATTCTCATACATTTATTACTTATCGACTGCGACCATAACATGGACGTCTAACGCCAGCTCAAAAATGCCCCGAAACACAATTGTTCAATTGTGCCAAGATGGGCAAGACATAGCGCTTTTCTTAACACCGCGCATATTTCGGCGCAATATCTTTGAATAATTATAGAATATAGCAAAACTTTGACGGACTAATCACAACTATTTTTAAGTAGCGGTTTACGTTTTTATAGGTTGACATTGAAATTCATTACCGTGATGCATCAATTGAAGAGGTGACACTTGTCAACTAAAATTCAGGATCGTTTTTGAAAGGCAATTTAGTATGGCGTGCGGCTTCCATGTTTTATTTGTTATAGTAGCTTATCATATACGATTGCAGATGCAGAATGTCATCTTGGCTAGAGCTGCTGAAGACTATATATATATTTTAAGTCTATAATTATGTATCTACGTTTACTTGTTTGCCAGCGAGGTCGCTTCGTCGGCCGGTGTACGTATCTAAGTATCTAGTGGGTCACAACGGAAGAACAGCGCTGCAGTGTTATTCACTAAGGAAACCGCCTTGCTATCAGCGCTGTGTCAGCGCTGCGGCAGCGTCGAGCCTAAAAATGGTATTCACTAATGTACTTTAAACGACACTAGTGCTCGGCGACGAATGCGGCGTGAGCTGGAACTACACTGCGTCGAGAGTTTGACGTTTAATGTACGAACTTCGTATTCTCGAACGAAAAACAGCGACGAACTCGCCCACAACCTCGCTCGCAGCCTCGATTCCTAATGTCAAATAAAACAGCTAGGATTTTAGACAAGGCTGTCTCGACGTCGAGCTCGTTGACGAACGTAGCGTCGAATGTGTGAATAAGAGAATAGCATAGCTGGTTTAGCCAGCTACATGCTGAGTTGTGACCCTTTTGTGGCAAGCTGTTGTTGTGTGCTTATTTGTAAATGTGTATATGTCCATCATGCTTGTCATAAATAAATTTTCATTTCATTTCATATTTGCTTTGATACTTCAAACCGATTGGTTTAATATCAGGTTTTGTGGTGTGGTGAGGTGTCCGCGGTTTTCAAACCTTGCCCTGAATTTATTTTGTAATACAATAGTTGTAATAGGTACTTGCAAATCCATTTGTGACTCAGAATAACTCTCGATAATTTACTTAACATGATGGAAAAAGATGGAATACATTTGTCACCACCCCAACTCTTCCTGCGGGAGTCGTAAGAGTCGACTAAGGGATAAAAGTGTCACTGACCATTCTTTACTTTGATTGATGATGGGCAGCAGCGTCATCATAGTGGACACATTACTGCGATCGCCAATCCGCTTGCCCAGCGTGGTGATTATGGGCATTTACCTCCTAATGCGTGTATACGTATAGTTAGTAGGAGAGGCTTACGTCCAGCAGTGGACTAAGACAGGCTGATGAGGTGAGGGGGGGATGGAAAAAGAACATTTACAAACGATTGTTGCTATAGCGGCAACAGAAATACATTAATTATGCTTGAAGGGGAACATGTCTAGTCCTTATGAAATAAAGAACAAATTCGGACCTTGTTCCGTAAAAGTAGAGTTGTTTTACCTTCTGAATTGACTAGACATGTTTGATGACTAGACATGACGTGGACCCTTCACTTATGAGTACATTTTAACTGTTCTGGAGCGATTTCAGTGGTCCTGGATAGACAGAAGGCTTAGCAGTAGCCCCTTTAGGTACGGACGGGATCTAGGCTATATCCTACGTAGGAGATTCAAAGCGACGAGATTTACGACGCGATTTGATGCGACGAAGTTGCGACTGTATGCGATGCGATGCGACGGCCTTGTCTAAAGGTGCATTCAAGCCAAAAGAGCATTCGCTATTCTAACCCCCCACTCTACGAAATTCGATCGTTACACATAACGTGATTGGTTGATTTCGTAGAAGGGGGGATAGAACAGCAAATGCTCTTTTGGTTTGAACGCACCTTAACGTGCACGCGAAAAGTTCTATCGATCGGACATCACTGCTCACTACGTAGTATAAAATAAAGTCACTTTTTCTGTCCCTATGTCCCTTTGTACACTTAAATCTTTAAAACTACGCAACGGATTGTGATGAGATTTTTTTTAAAAGGTAGAGTAATTCAAGAGGAAGGTTTTTATGTAGGTATAGTACCCGTGCGCAGCCGGGGCGGGTCGCTAGTTTTCAATAAACAAAACGACACACTATTCGGGCGTCGCATCTCGCGCGAAAATATCAAACAAACTGTATACGCTTAGCACATGATTGGTGCGACAGTATGTCGCTGCGAGATAGATTTCCCGTCTTTTACTAACTATATTAATAAAAGAGGGACGGATAGTCTATCTCGCGGCGACATATTGTCGCACCTATGATGTGCTAATCGCGTTCGCATCGCGTCGCGTCGCCCATACGCCGCGCCGGTTACTCACATAGGACACTTGTATTAGCAGAAGGCCTAGTGTAGGTAATAACTTATAAAAAACGTCTCGATCGCGTTTACGTTTTCATCGTCATTTGTATGAAATTGTCGATGAAAACGTAAACGCAATCGAAACGTTTTTTATAAGTTATTACCTACACTCGGCCTTCTGGCGGCTGTTTGATTTTATCGTGTCGCGTCACTCGCGTCGCGTTCGCAAGGGTATCGCTCACCTAGGACCCCGCCTAAAACTTGGCTGTTCGAAATAGCGCCTTAGTCTAGCCGATTCGCATAAAAACGACTCTTCAATTTGTCTATAACACGTGCAGTTTTTTGCCGTTAAGCAAAACTAATGAGCGGTACCGATACCAGATACCAGAAATCTGGTGTGTTGACATTGTCTTAAATTACAAATGGCGCGGAAAAAATGTTTAGAGAAATCAGAGATGTGGCCAACATCGCTGTTCTAGGAAATGTGATATTTGAGATTATTATTTACTTGCTAAGTATGGATATAAGAATTAGATGGAACACACCTAAGTACACATAAATAATATATATTTTTAATCAATTTACTACTAGTTGTGATACCGTGCCAAATGAGTTTTGGCATGGATTTCAGTGTTGATTCGTTCTTTATTGAGTTCGATTGCTTCATAATATACATATTACGTACGGTCAGTAACGTCTAAAGATGTGCTACTATTTTACATGATTTTTTCTGCAGTCTTCTTCTTCTACCTAGCGTTATCCCGGTACCAGGATCCGCTTTCCTGCTACATTTCCTCCACTTTGCACGATCCTGGGCATCTTCTACTGTAAGCCTATTCACACTCATGTCAGCCTTCACGACATCTAGCCATCGCTTCTTTGGTCTGCCGCGGGATCGGGGGCCGTGTTTTTTTCTGCAGTTTGTTCTTAATTCTGAAATATATCTCGCATAATATATAGACTATTCGTTTTCATTAACATAAAAAAGGAAGTCTATGTCGCGGCCGCTCACTCTCGCACTATTTTGGTTGAAATCTAAGCCAGTGCATTTTTTGTGTGTTTATCACAAATATTTGGTCCTTGATCATGATTGTTTTCTATCCTATGTACTCGTATTTAACTAAAATGTGTATCTATCTATTATATGACTTAGTGCTCATGATACAAGCGTTAATTGCGCTTACTGTGGGACTAGGTCGATTTGTGTAATATTGTCCCGTGACATTTAATTATTTAATCAAAAGTCTATTGCATAATCAAACTTGAATGCTCCAAAATTAATACCAAACCAGTTTAAAACAGCCAAAAATGCTAAAGCCTACAACTTATGATATTTTTATTTCTTTCCAGAACAATGGAGCTCAAAACACCTAAAGAAAAGAAGATTTCAAGTATCACCAAACTCATAAGCCGAGGCAAAATGTTCCGGATACCGATTCTCATCCTCTTCCTTCTGGGCAGCACTAGCTGCGACGATAGCGAGGACGAGTTCCAAATTCAAAATTCGAATTCTGAACTTAAGAACGCAAGTTTGAATTTAAAATTGGAACACTCGCATAGGCACGGACGTAATGCCAGTGCTAATAAATTGTTGAGTGACATTAAATTTTTGAGGCGGCATTTAAATAAAGAGATAGTGAATTTTGTGATGACGGACTATTTGGTGGATGGAGAAGTGGAAAATCGGGTGCATTTTGACGGGATCACGGCGAAAGAAACTTACGTTGGCGCGAACGGGTAAGTGCTGGCAACATTTTCAACTTAAAAAAAAGAGGAGATTCTCAATTCGCTGTATGTTTTGTGATAAATAAACCCAACTGATACCTACCATTTTTATTAACTGGGTGCTTAGCCAAATTGCCAATCGCTAACTCTTAATCGTCAATAGTAAACGAAAGGCAGCTAACTGTCTTTGTCGCACTAATATGAGAGAGTGACAGAGACGGAAAACTACGATACGCTACTAAGCGTTAGCAATTGGCAACTTGGCTGAGCATCCTGGTACTTTCATTAATTATTTCTAAAGAAAGAAAATGGTGGCCATGCAATCGAAACGCAACTCTATTGTCAAGGCTTTACTGTGTATGTTCAGATATTTATGAGCACCGGATTGTTTACACATTTCTGACAACTGTACAGTTTACAAAAAACATAGGGAAAACCATACACTTGCGACATCTGTAAATGACCTTTGACAGCTACGTGGCTTTATGACTATTATTATACGAGTATTATGACTTACTTTTATTATCATGTTTACTACTCACATAATGACGTATTGTTTGTAATTGCTGGGTTATCTTCCGTTTTAAATATAATTGCAATTGATTTAAAAAATAAAGATAGCACGTGCACCTTACTTGTTACTGATAAGAAATATGATTATATTTTAAATGTATGTCTTCATCATCATCATCAGCCCATGATAGTCCACTGCTGGACGTAGGCCTCTCCTATTAACTATGCGTATAGACGCATTAGGAGGTAAATGCCCATAATCGTCACGCTGGGCAAGCAGATTGGCGATCGCAGTAATGTGCCCACTATGATGACGCTGCTGCCCATCATCAATCTTTTATCAAGTAATGGTCATTTCAACTTCAATCCCTTCGTCGACTCTTACGACACCCGCAGGAGGAGTTGGGGTGGTGACAAATATATTCTTTCTGCCGTCACGTCACGTCGTAATGTATGTCTGTGAATGTTTTAATTTATAAAAATTACAAGTGGACAAACAGATATTTCTGATAAACACATACATGCCCTCGCCGGGTTTGAAGCCGGAACTTCGTTGGCGAGGTCACTGCACTACCAACTAAACAACGGAGGGTAACAAGTTGCATTTTGATAATGATATGTTTTGGACACCGCATTGAAGTCTTAGGCACGCAAACATTTGGGTTGTAGACCGCAAACATAAGGGAACATACCCATACTACGTGACCTGTTTAGGGGGGGAGGGGGTCCGTCAAAGTACCACTCTTGGTCACGAGGGGGAGGGGGGGTGGGGTGTCTGGTATCTTGTCACGTGACTAGTATCATCATCATCATCATCATATCAGCCGAAAGACGTCCACTGCTGAACATAGGCCTCCCCCAAAGATTGTCACAATGACCGGTCCTGCGCCACCCGCATGACTAGTATATTTCGAGATAATTTTGTAATAATGTAATTTGAATTGGACTTACACGCTACCGTTTTTCCCATCACTACAATGTTTAAAACCAAAAGTACAATTCTACAATTAAAATTAACTATTTAACCTACGCCTGCACTCTCGCAGTACGCGTTTTCATAGACCAACAAATACTACGTGAAAACTAGGGGGGGAGGGGGTTGTCTTGGCATATATTACGCTTGGTCACCAGGGGGAGGGGGAGGGGGGTCCAAAAACGCTTAAAAAAGGGTCACGTAGTATGGGTATGTTCCCTAAGAACGAAACTGACCTTCGGCTTAAAGTTCGTACTCATATAAATGCAATGAAGAAAGCGATCGTATTTCACTGGCACATACCACTACCACTGGACCACAAACGTGCTGCGAGCAAATATTTTTTTACCATTTGAGACCATAGTCAAGCCAAAAGGTAGTCATATTGGCTAAAAGTAAATTTAATCACAAAATGTAATATTTTTCTCTTGTTTTCCTTACTTATAGTAATAAATAGTAGCAACTAAAAATCGCAGTCCTTTGAAATTGGTAACACTTTATATCGTTCACCCTGTAGGTTGATTTGTATAAGATGTAGGTACAGTCGAGGAATTTAATTTTCCCCTCACTAGCTCGTAAAGTGCTCGTTTATCCTTTAATACGAACGTGTAAAAACGCATATTATTCACTTGTGTGGCAAAGTAATGATCTTGGTTTTGGAATAACAAAACGTAAAATGCTCATGGAAATTGTTCCATATTAATGATAATTAAATAATTTGTTTGAGAATTTAGTGTAAAATACAAACCTTTATATAATATGATGATTTTAACATATAAATCCTAAAATTCCATAAGTAACAATTGTTTTAGTGAATGATGATAAGATGACTAGATGCAATCACAAAACGCAGAAAATGTCAACGTCAACATTGTCAAAGAATATTATAGGTTATAATCTTTATTTACCGACTCGAACACGCATAAAAATAGTAAACTAAACAACTTTCAGGGTTTTCTGTTATAATTTTGTAAAAATAATGAATGAGAATGATTTAATAATGCATTGGTGTTGGTGTGCAACTACAGGAATGTGTTAAAATCGTGCTGCGTTTACTTTTTCATGCTAAGTTTACTGCGACAAAATCTTTCATTAAATACATGATGCATTTGGAAAATTATTATCACTAACCCGATGATGATTGTAATGTGAACAAATAATTACCTTTTTTGAGTTTCCTCGCTATAGTGAGGGGAAAAGTTTTGTGTTACACACGGGTGCAAATGTATTTTACTTCTCATATGTTAAAACACTCGCTGCTCAGGATTCTACTTTAGAACCACTCGCTTCGCTCGTGGTTCAACTATAGAATCCTTTCGCTTGCTCGTGTTTCAATTTCATACTCGCGGGTAAAATACAACTTTGCACCCTTGTATAACAAATAACTATTCCTACCCATTTCGTACCTTGTCACAGTGACAATCAATATGAAAGCTGCTAGGACTGTCATATTATAGCTAGTATGACAAGGTACGAAATGGGTAGGAAATTCAATTCCTCGACCGTACCAAGACATTTATTTATTTATTAAAGTATCAGCAAATTATTTGCAATAGGCGCCGCGATAAGCGCTAACAAAGATCTCTTTTAGTTACACTTTGAGCTGTTCGTATAAAGTCCACAATCGATAACATTATAGCCATTTATTATGGCGGATAACCCGTGACCTTAGATATAATTAGTTAATCCTGTTTAGTTATGTTATTAATTATTTTGCTGGTGGTAGGACCTCGTGCAGGGTCCGCTTGGATAGCTACCACCGTCTTACGCGTTAACCTGCCGCTAAATAGTACAGTGTTCCGATTTGGGGCTAAGATAGCCGGTGTAATTACTGGCATAGAGGCAATCCATCTAAGTCCTCAGGGTAAATAAATAAATAAATATCTTGGGACATCTTACACTAATCAACCTAGTCCCACGGTAAGCTCTATTAAGGCTTGTGATGTGGGTACTAGGCGATATACATAGTACTAACGATATGTATAATAGATAGATACATATAGATACTTAAATACATAGACAGCCATGACCAAGGAACAAATATTTGTGATAAATAAATACACAAATAATGCCCTCGCCGGGATTTCAACCCGGAACCTCCAGCTTCGTAGGCAGGGTCACTACCAACTACCAACTAGGCTACGGGGGCTGACAAAGCAGCGCATAGGCGATTTTTTGGTCACTACATCCATGGGCCTCAGTTTCCGCCACATGATGGAAAGCGGAGCTCGGTTGTCTACCTTCGTCACATAAAAAAGGATTAATTTTAAGCAAGCAGAAATTGATACTTTCCTGCACTCGTATAGGAAAGAATTGATTAAATTTAAAACAATTTATGTTTAGTTTTTAGGGTTATGCCATTCTGGCATACTAGTCTCGTTTGATTTTATAAAACGGAAAATAAAGTGATGATGGTAATGAACAATAAAAACACGTAAATAAATCGCATAGAAACACTCGTGAACACTAAAAATTCACGTTCCTAGATCAGTTTTTATTCTATTTTCAACCACAAGTGCCCGTGATGTAACTGCATTATTCTAGCTCTATTTATACTCACAGATAAAAACTAACGGTACACACGTCATAAAAACGCAATGGGTGAATACGAATAAGTATTCGGCGTTTTTATTTATTTCGTCATTGTCTTTTGGAGTTAGAAAAATGTGTTTCTGTTGACGATTTTTGTTTCACCGTGTATTAGATAAAGGGAGAGACCTATATCCAGCAGTGAACTAAGATAGGCTGATTATGTGCATTATTATGTATATGTATTGTTTAAAACACATACATCAAAATCCTTCATCTTCAAAAAAGTATCGTCACCGATGTTTTGATGTTTCAACAGTTGGTCAAATTGTTTTTAATTTCATAATTCTTTATTCAGCTGTAAGTAACTTATGAATCTTCCGATACCTACTTAATTTCATCGTACTTATCATCTATATTGTACAATTCATAACCTACATAAGGTGGAAGTACTAGTGCGCAACATGTCAACAGAGAATATTTATTTAAATCACGATATTTTGCTCATATAAAATACGTGTTTTGGGAGATAGTTTTGTTAAATAGTATTTATTTTATAGGGTGACAATATCATAATTTCTCAAAATTGCAAATTTTCGGATTCAACGCCATTGTATGAGTAAGCGTCAGGTGCCTTTGCTGGCAGTCCCAATAGATGGCACTTCAGTACAAGTTTCAATATCGCATATTGGGACATTGGAAATATTAACACTCAGTTCTAATAAACGTCAGTCTGTCTTAAAATTATGCAAATAATTTAGAAATAAGCTAATTATTTCAAAGTTGGGATATGATATGAAGCATTAAAGGTACATATTATAATTGATATAAATAATAATCCCTGCGTTCGAGAAGAAAGGCAAAGAGGGCTTCTTTTTAATAACATCCATCTAAAAGTACAGTTTCATTAAAATATAGATACATATATACGGCACTGTTTACTTTATTTCATGGACAAGCCTTATTTCTGAGAAAACAATGTCGATAGTCTGGTCTGTTTATTGATGGGTTTTAGTAATTTCCTAATTTTACTATGGGGAAAGTTTCCATTTAGGAATATTCTCCATACTGTGTTGGGTAAGTTACCGAGAACGACCCATCACTATACTCTGTTTGGTTTGGTGTTTAAAAAAAGGTAAACAATCTTGCAGTATCTTTTTATTCAAAACTACGAGTAGAAAATAAGTTTTAGCAAATATACATAATATAACAAGGAAATACAGTGATTTACATTGTTTTTGATTCATTAAGTACCTAGTTTGGATTTGATGCATTTTTTAATAAAAAGATACTGCAAGATTGTTTACCTTTTTTTAAACACCAAACCAAACAGAGTATAGGTCTATTGGCCTTGCATATAACTAAGTGAAAGATCTGTGCTGCATAGTCTGCGATGGGAGCGGAATCCATCTATCAACAGGTGTATAGGCAATGATACATGCATCTGTGCATCTGTTCTTACGGCCGTTTTGACCTTGTCCATGGCCACCAGTGTAAGGAAATAGTATAATTAGGCAACACTAGGATACCGTGTTTGCCGTGTGGTGACGGCAGTAAGAATACATTTGTCACCACCCCAACTCCTCCTGCGGATGTCGTAAGAGTCGACTAAGGGATTGAAGTGTCACTGACCATTCTACAAGATTGATGATGGGCAGCAGCGTCATCATAGTGGACACATTACTGCGATCGCCAATCCGCTTGCCCAGCGTGGCGATTATGGGCATTTACCTCCTAATGTGTCTATACGTAAAGTTAATTGGAGAGGCCTACGTCCAGCAGTGGACTATCATAGGCTGATGATGATTACAATATTACATGTCAACGTTTCATCATTCTAAGAATACAATTCATGATATAAATTCAATTTGTTTAAATTAATAGTTATTGGTACATATAATAATAAAGATATAAAGGTGGTCCAAACCTTAACGTCATAATTTTTTTTTTAGATTACTCAGGTCATAGGCTATTAGAATATACCCCATGTATGTTAGCCGTTTTTTTGTAGTTTCCGAGTTATGAATTTTTGAAATTTTTTTTCTTTGAGAAATTCTGGAGTGAAGAGATTTATTATAAAAAACTATTGGGTTTTTAACTAGTGATTGGTTTTTTGGATTCACCCTCGCGGGATTTCACGTATAAAAAATTACGGGTGTGGCTATAAAAAAAATAATACTATTAGTGCGTAGTAATATCTATTCACTGTGTGTTAATAATTTCCCGCGATTATCTCGCGTTTGCCTTAACCATTTTAAGTGTGGCATATGGTGCTTTTACCCGCGGTTCGGCCACGTTTCATCAATTTTTATCACGGTCGTTTTAAACGTAAGACCTAAATTGAAGATGGCGAACTTTTCTTGCAATTTTGACTTCAAATTTCGTATAAAGAACTTTTCATCTTCTCGGTATCGATTTTTATCAATATCAAATCAAAGTTCTAGAAATTTTAGATGTGATAGCTTCTCACTTTTCGTTCCTACCTCAAAATCTTTATGAAAAACCCCCTTGGATCCTAAGATACCGATTTTTATTAAGGTCGGATTCAAACTAAATAAATTCAAGGTGCCAACCATTTTGTGCAAATTTAACCTCAAATTCATTACTTGGAACGTTTTGACATTTCAGGTATCGATTATTATCAAAATCCGCTATCATATTATGGCCATCTTTACCATCTGGTAACCGACAAATGTTTTTTATCATTAAAAGTTTACATACACTCACATAGGTGATTGTTGTGTTTTGATGATAAACTATCATTTGTCGTTTCCCAGGCCTTACAAAGATGACCATAATTAGCCGAGCTGATTAACATTTGAAGTAAATCAAGATTGTTACAGTTTCTTGCAAATTTGACGTCTGCTTCATTATGATGAACAGATCAGTCAGAACTTCAGATTACCACCGATTTTTATGACGGACAATATCGAAACGGAAATTTAATAGACAGCCTTTTTGCAGTTTGTTAATAAGAACCTCTGGGATCCCGATACATCGATTTACACAATTAAATCAAAAATGATGAATTTATGGTGACGGCTGTTTTGACTTTATAAAAAACCTCTTGGATACACAGATATGTATTTTTGATTACTATCGCGTGAAAACTCATGAAAACTTAAAAGGTTATTAACGTTGTATAACATGCTATATTTAGATTTTTTTTTTGTATCAGAAATAAACACAAAAACGATACCCCTGTCATACATCGGTGTCCTCTTTGATGCCAAACTAACCTTTCGTGATCATATTGAGGCCCTAGCTACCAACTGTTTTAAGAGGCTGGGATTCATCGTGAGGAATGCCCGTGACTTTACCAATCCAAAGGCAATTAAATTACTGTACACGGCCCTTGTTCGGAGTAAGCTAGAAACTGCCAGTATAATTTGGAGTCCCAGTGAGAGCACGTATGCTTTGTTGCTAGAAAAAGTACAAAAAGCATTCCTAAGGTTCCTGTACAAAAGAGTTTACAAATACTACCCGTTTTTATACCCTACTAAATTCTTGTTAGGATGCCTAGGATTCAACTCTTTACAAGTGAGGCGAGACTACAATCTTTTGGTAGTAGCTTGTAGAATTTTGCGCGGAGATTCCGACTGCCCTGAGCTAGTGGCACAGGTAGTGCGGCTGTCTATACCTTTTCTGCCTAAGCAAGATCTTAGGCCTAGAAACCATATCCTTCTTGCGATTCCAACATCGCGTACTGTGGCTCGCCAAAGATCTCCTCTTATTCGAGCTCTAAGATTTTTGAACGCGCTTCTGTCATGGGCACCTGAATGTGATCTGTTCGCAAGCCGATGGGCAAATGTGTGTAGCGTATGTCTGAAGTACTGCGAGGTAATGGATGATAGTGGTATATTGTAATGAAGTATCTAATATCGTGTAATTAAAAATGTACAGTGCTTTAGTTTATACTGTCATACTGTATATTTTTTGTTTGAATAAATAATAATAATAATAATAATACATAACCTGCAAGCCCATGAGACCATAAAAGAGGAGATGGTATTTCACGTACACCTCGGTACAGCGAAATGATAGACTATAGAATGTTGTTTTTTTACTGTTAACCTTTTTATTACTTTCAAGAGTTGAATTCTCAAAAAAACCCAAAACATGTCTTTAGTCATTTATGTTTGGGAATACTCCTGTGAAGTTTCGGATAAAACAGTTTAAACAGTCAAGTTTCCCCGTACAAACTTTGGACCCCCATTTCAACCCCTTAGAAGGTGAATTTTGAAAATACCTTTCTTAGTGCTCGTTTACACCATAAAAGGAAACTTCTTGTCAATGGTTTAGGCTGTGCGTGCATCTTTGTCAGGGAGCTTCTTCTTTTATATATATAGATGAACAGTAACATGGCAAATTGCATGGAAATACGTGTAAATAATTAAAGTTTATTTTTCAAGTTACTATAGGAGACCCTCTGAGACTGTTTATTAGATACGACTGTACTAGCTATTTTCGTAAGAACTGCATTTTAAAATTAAGAAACAAAACTCATTTCCTTTTTAATGGCATCCGAGAATAATTCAAAAGCGGCCAGTATTACGTTATTTTTAAATTTAAACAAAAAGGTTAATTACAAACGTAACGGATAACATAAAAATAAGTTTAATGAAAGACGCGCGGGCATTATAATAATTATAACTTTTAATGGATGTAAAACTTTTATATAAAATTATTTATAAACCATAATAAGCATATTAAATTTAACGACAGCATGTGTTTTCAAATACTAGTGGCTAAAAACCCGGTATCCACAAAAAGTCACTTTGTAATAACTAGAAAAAAAGTCAACGTAATTAATAGTCCGACAATTCAACTTGTCACAAAAAATGGCGCTATTTTTTTAAAATATAGGCAAGAAAAGTCGTTATCAATAAGAGTTGCGAACAATTTAAACAAACCTTGTATTCAAAAAATAATTTCGGAACGAGTGGCTATATTATTAATATTATTATATTAAAACACGATCGAAAGGAGTGTTTTAAATTGACACGACTTACAAATTTATTTTTCGCACTTGTATCGTAAGACGTTTTTCAGTGCAGTTGGCTCTCCGAAGTTTCGATCTGAAAGAAATAAACCACTCGTACAGTGAAATACAAAAATATGTATTGAAAAAATCCTATTATGTTACGACATTATTGTTGCACTGAGACATATTTTATAGACTAGTGCGTAAAAAGTACCATCTGTACTGAAATAGTACATTACGACACAAGTGCGAAAGACTCGTGTCGATGTAAATTAAAACACTCCCTGTCGGTCGTGTTTTAAAACATCGCCACTCGTTTCGAATATGTTTTTGCACGTGTCTCGTACGACGTTTTTTAGGACAGATGGCCCTCCGAAGTTTTGGACCTGACGTAAAATGACCCACTTCTCGCACTAGAGCCTAAAAAGTACACCATCTGTACCAAAAAATAAGATTTTAGTTAATTTCTTAGTTGTAGGTAAATCTACACTTTTACAATTCATTAAGAAAAGTCAATTATGCATTCAACTCTTATAACATTGACAACATAAGTCATTGGACGAGCAAAAAATAAGCCAAAAATTATATAATAGCGCGATTTGTTACACTGACACTTCTGAAGCAAACTTATTCCTTAGCAGTAAATGTTTAAGGGTTATTATCGGTCGAACCGCAATCTACCATGTACAATTTTTACTTTTTCGTGTCATTAAGCCTTATGTATGTTGTTTTAAAGTCGTTTTTAGCAAAATGCGATGTAAAGTAGTGTTGTGTAGTAGCATATGAGAGACATCGGTTGCCAAGTAGTGATCGGTATAGCTTTTTTTTTAGGTAATGGATTCAGTGGCAAATAGGTCGTTACTAAGTATTTATATATTAATATAATTTTCAGTTTAAAAAGTCATAGTTAGATGTACAGAATTCTCTGTATTTCAGAATCGTATACTCGTAGGTATCATCTATACAGGGTGTAAGTCTAATACGGGCGAAGCTCTGTTAGTTTAGGACTTAATAAGTACATTTAGATAACTTTTACTTAAAATTAGAGCAACAAAATTGTCCATACAAAATAATTCGGCGCACAATGTAGAGCAACACATAAGTTTAACTTACGCTCGTTGACAGCTAATTTCAAAAGCAGATGACATAACTGCCATATCAATATTAACAAATGTTCGTACCCACATTATCGCTCTGAAAATCTTATAAAAATTATGGGGTCAGAATTAAGTGTAACTCATAAAAAACTCGTAATTCATGATTAAAATGATAAATTTCATGCCTGGTTTAATTTATTGCCCGTATTAGATTTACACGCGGTATATATTAGTATTGTACTCTGGCTATTTTCTGCAACTCGACATCGACATCAAACGTGCCTATTTTGCGTGGTCCCTACGCTCGCTGGCCCAATACATGCAGGTGTATGCAGGTTTCGTTACGATTTTTTCCTTCGACGTAAAGCACTTGTGAATATCGAATGATATTCCGTACATAAGTGTTAAAGGCCAACTGTAAATACTGAAAAACGTCGTACATGTACATATTGTACATATGTTATAAGGAAATTTGCAACTCGTACGCGTTTTCACTTAGTGTTCTGAGCGAGCATTCGTTCGTTCTTGAGCAGATGAAAACAGGATTTCACATAGCAAAATGTTCGTTCGTCAGCCCAAGTACGAACGAATGCTCGTATACATACACGTGGTCGTGTTTTACTTTATCGCCGCTCGTGTCAATCTGTTTTTCGCACTTGTATCGTAATGTATTAATTTTTGTAGGTTTAGCGTGCAAACTACCATCAACATTTATGTTTTCATTGCTTTAAGCGAGTATTTACTAATTATTACTTAGTAATAATTGGTTAATTAAATATATAATTGTAGACCGTACAAACAATGGAAAAAGTATAAACACTTTTGTACATACAGATTATAGATTATGCTCGCGAGCATTGCGAAAAATTTTAACTATGCATTCTAGACATCAAATTAAACAAAAAATATTATGAGACCTAATGTCAAATTCCATTAAAAAATCTTTTTTTTTAGAATTTTTAACATCTCCAATACTTTTTATCATAACAACAATTTGTTAAAAAAAAAATTTTAAGATTTTTTAGGGACAGGTTTCTTCGTCAAGTCTATTCTTATTTATTGATTGTCAGGCAAAAGGTGTGGTAATATTAGAACACATTGTGGTAGCATTGTACCTAATCAAAAAGAAGTTTTATGACGAGTTACGTCGAAAAACTTATTTCGAAAAAAGGTTAATTCTCTAGAAGCAAGCCGAATCCAGGAAAAATTATTTAACATTAAATACTCTAAATGTGCTCAGGAATTCAGCATTAAAATCTTTCGGGATGCTCACGAGCACCGTGTATATCGATTAATTATGTGGTCGCTTAGTACCCACAAGTCTCACAACTGATGCCA
>JALPQI010023201.1:0-15906 GCA_025490895.1 Thaumatotibia leucotreta
TTAACTTTGCAGTCAATCGAGGCGCCATTGCAATACACAACGTTGTATTTAATACGGGGGTTCGTAGTTCACAATTTCGTCGTCGTCATTTTTAAATTTGTCCCGAAATCGAGCACAAACTTGTGAATGCGTGTCGTGAATAGCAAATTCCGTGCTGTTGTGTAATGTTTTTTAGTTTACCGTAAGATAAAATAACTTTGTAAATGTGTAACGACTTGGGAATGACGAGGTAGTTTTATTAATATATATAAATCTATTTTAAATGCATTATCAAGTGCGTTTAGTTGTAGTTAATGATTTATAGAGTCTAACGGTGTCTGTAATGAATTTGGACAGGTTTTACGGTCTTACTGTGAAGTGTCTCTTGCAGGTTATAAATTGTGGGCATACCCTTATATTTAACACTATAGTTTCTTTTAAATATAGACTTAATTCTGACTGTGAAAAACCTTAGACATATGGGCACTTGCCTTCACATAAATCATTAAGTATATCAGTATTTTCATTGTAACTATTTTTGCTTTACTTATTTTTGCTTACATACAAAATTTCAGCTAGAACGATAACCAAAGAGAGAGAGAGGGGATCAAATCTCGCAAGATGAATGGCAAACATCGGGGCATATAATTAAAAACTTTAAATAAATATAATATGTAAATAAATATCTTGGGACATCTTACACAAATCGACCTAGCCCCACGGTAAGCTCAATTGAGGCTTGTGATGTGGTTACCTGGCGACGATATAATAATAGATAGATACATAATTATAGATACTTAAATACATAGACAGCCATGAACTTGTATGATGAACTTTCAGTATGGGACCAACATCGAAAGCGTTCATGGAAAATTGACTATTCCATACTATTGAACTCTTAACTAAACACTCACTTTGTATGAGGTGTTAATTTTTTTTAATATTTCTATGTTGGTACAAATGTAGTCGGCTTTTCAAGGAAACATCCGAATTCATATTGCTGTCACAATGAACTTCAGTATATATTGCACTGAAGCTAATTGAGACAGGGCGATTAATTCGGGCGTTTCCGTGAAAAGCCGAAGAGAAAGGATTTTGCACTACATCTGTACCATACGTATATCGTAAAGGTTGGTAGATTCAGTCGGCAGAGAGAAGGAACGTCGTCCCTTTCCACCCTGTATATTCGACGAATAGCAATCACTTTATTTAATGTAATGCGCCACTTTTAATATGCATCCTGGCCCTATTTTACCATGTGGCAGGCGCGACAATTGTAAAATATCACTTTTACTGACGTCACAGGCCACCGTAGGCTACGACTACCGCTTACTAATAGATAGTCCATGCGCTTGCCGCCAACCTAGATTTATTAAAAGTAACGGGTTTCATCGTTAATAAAATAAACTACTTTTTATTTTCTAAAGATCGCAACAATTGTCACAGGGTTTAGAAGGATTTTTGTTAATTCTTGACACGAACCTACAAATGTCAGAATTTCGCTACAATTATCGTGATTTGAGACTAATTGAGAGAATAGGCAACTGGCAAGTCAAAGCAGCATCTTTTTTCGAACTGTCAAAACGATCACCACTATGGAATTTTATATGAAATACTCAAAAGTGACGTCACGTTTGAGTACAATCGACAACACACTTGTGAACACAGGCAAAGTGCCAAAAATAAAAAGTAATTGTCGCACTTATCGCGATGGTGAAATAGGCACCAGTTGCATATTGAATTTATTCTCCCATTCAGAAGCTAGGGCACATTTCGTCGCTATACTTATTTGACCTCCAATCTAGTAATACATTCATGGGAATATCGCCTTTCTGTCACTCTAAATACGGGCGTTTTCCCCATCAAGTGAGCGTAGCAGATACGAGGTTGCGTAAGTATAGCGGCGATATTACATGAATGTAATGCATGTACAGTAAAACATCTGTAAAGAGAACCCCGTCAATTCAAAATTTAATGGGCGGATTTTAATTTTTTATTTTGTTATAGTTTTTTAAAATTTACCAAATTAGGATTTTTTATAGTTTTTCTACTCAAAATCGCGAGCTCTTTTGATCCTCATTAGCAAAAAAAAGTATCCCGAAAATTTCATATTTTTTTTTGCCTTCCACTGAGTTACGGTTGAAGAAAGTGTATGAAAAATAGTAACTCAATGGAATTTTTTTTGTACATTTTTTTATTTCTATCGGGATCGAAAAACTCGTGATTCTGGGTAGAAAAAATTTAAAAAATCCAAATTTGCAAAATTTTAAACACACGACAACAAAATAAAACTCCGCCCTAACGTGAAGTTTAGACAAAGGATCATTCTTAAATTTGTTACAGGATTTTTGATGCGAGTTCCTGAAATTCTAATAAATTTGTGGTCACCCGGACCGTATACCATTTGTCAGTAGAGTCAAAAAAAATGTAAACAAATATGGCTGACTTTCCATAGCATTTGACGTCTTTGACAGATAATTTTAAATTGATATTTATTCATTTATATATTTATAAATGAATAAATATCTATATGAAATAATTATAACAAAATTAGTATAAAAAATCACCAAATTAAATATAAAAAAACGACTTAAACCGATTTCTCCAAGATCCCATCATCATACCTCGACTTGGTGTAAACAGCACCATCTCTGTTTATTTTGAAGTCAGTTAAAAATAATTAATTTATTATCAAAATCGGTTAGCGTACCGTGATATTGAGTTATTCTTCCATTTTGTCGTCCATATGCTCGTGGATGCCAATGCCAGAACTAAACCAAATTAAAATAGGACCAAACGGAGCATCAGCATTCAAATATAAAAAAAACCGGTCAAGAGCATGTCGGGCCATGCTCAGTATAGGGTTTCGTAGTTATTCAAAAACGGCTGAGCCGATTATGCTCGGAATAGTTTTATTTTAAAGTATTCTATTAGACGACCATCCATGATTTTTTTTTAATTTTTTGGACACACTGGTCAAAGTTAGAGGGGTTTACCTGTACCAAATTGCAGATTTCGTGTACTATCGGCCACTGAGCTATGCTGCGGACCGACGGACAGACGGACAGACGGACATGGCGAAACTAAAAAGAATCATCAAAATCGGTTAAACCAGTCGGAAGTTCTAAGGTATCAAGCATAAAAAAAAATAAAAAAAACATACTATTTTCAAATCGAGAACCTCCTCCTTTTTTTGAAGTCCGTTGACAAAAAAAAAGAGTTTTTCCTTGCGGTTCGTTTTTCAAGGGTTCTACTGTAATAATGTTAAGAAGAGAATGTTTTCAAGGAGCGCGTTGCAAGAAAAATAGCAGTGTATTGTTTTAAAGCATCTCCACTGAGGCACATAAAAGTATACCTAGTAACTTTATTGGTAAATGCGACAATATATAACGGTAGTACAATCCTTATCAGATATATCGTAGCGGCCAGAGCGCTCATATATATCTAAACACGCCTCTATCGTTATAGCAATCAAGGCATGTTCAGATATTTTTGACGCTAAAGTATATCTGATGGCGACTGTACGTAGGAAACAATATTTTCCTTGCGTGTTTTCACGGAAACGTCCGAATTTATCTTTTATTTCACCCGCCTTCAAAAAATTAGGAAAATTAGGATTTAAATTTTTATTTTAATCGAACGGATATAGCCCCGCGATTTCCCGTTGGCACCGAGTGGGGGTCTGATAAACACGGTATACTCGGCTGAAAAGCTCTCTATTATAACATAATTGTGTAAAATACTATTTCGCTTTAGGTAAAAGGCCAAAATTCTTTTCGTTGTCTTGTTTCATACCACTCAGTCACGTTTTTAGTGGCTGTTTCGACTCGGTATATGAAAAAAATCCGGTGCACTTGTATTTATTTTTCACGTTAGCTTTTAATCCAAACATGAGAAATTAATGAAATGAAATGAAATGAAATAACATTTATTTATGACAAGCACGATGGACATATACACATTTACAAATAAGTACACAACAACAGCTTGCCACAAAAGGGTCACAACTCAGCATGTAGCTGGCTAGGCCAGCGCTGTTCTTCCGTTGTGACCCACCAGGTACGTACACTAGCCGACAAGGCGACAAACAAGTGACAACAAACACAGATAATTTAATTAAATACGTAATAGGCATGATGACTGGCAAGTCAAATCAGCATCTTAATGTTAAATAAATTAGGGACACAAAATAAGACAACGAAAAGAATTTTGACCCAAAAACTATCAGCCGCGTAGTGACAGCAGTAAGAATACTAAGAATGCATAAATACGCGCGTAAATACATAGTACAAGGTTTTATTTTAATAGATTGTTTAATTTAAAAGTTGATCTATCTTAGCTATATCTCTCGAACGAACCTCGGTTACCCTAGGCATAATTTAATTTTCAAATGGAAATGTAAAATATTTTTATTCCCGAATTGAAAATAAAATAAAATTGAAAAGGTCATCCATTTCGCATTGCTCATGTACATTTTCAATGCGTAAAATCTCTGCAAAGCTGGTTTTATTCAATATTCGTAAAAGCACCGATTTTATATCCGGATTAAGCGATATTTTACATGAAAGCCAGGCCAAATCAACGAATTCGAGCAAATACTCCAGTCATTTTACTGAACCGCAAATGTGGTTCAGAGAGAATAAATATAGGCTTTACTTTACATGTCATGAAGTGATTTTTAATATTACTATCGCCAACAAAATTAAGCTAATTAATTGTTAAGTATCATAATCAGATTAATCAGAGATCAGACAAATGTGCGATAATAACCGTGTTGTTCGCAATAATATGGACATGACTCCAAAGTATGATTGAATAATTATTCGTATTTTGGCCATACCGCTCGAAGGGGGGCCGATAATTTGGAATAACTAGTGGTAACGGGAAAGTTTGAGGGCAAAAGACCTAGAGGACGAAGTCCCAAGAGATGGTCAGACCAGATATCTTCCCATTACCACCGCGATCCATCGAGCCACAGATAGAAACAGTTGGAGGCATTTCATAAACCGCAAGTGGAGTCGCGATCCTCAGCAACGGGGGAACGATTAAGAGGAAGATGATTGAATACTTATTATTTTTCATAAAATTGTCTATTTGACACCGGTAACTATGAAAACCGTTCTAAATAGTCACCACAATAAAGCTTCAAACACAAATTTCAATAAATTATTCGTTAAATTATTAATTTCGTCAACTTCGGAGTCATGACTATATTATTGCGAACAATTAATGAAATACCTACCTACAAAATTAATTCACAAACTGGCCTTCCACTTCGTAAATTCATATTTTTTCCTTGCGTCCAGTTCAACAATTTGAACGACAGTATAAAAAATCAGTCTTATTTTAATAACAATATTTGCAAAGTCTGTTCAAAGCGAACAGACAGCTCAGTATTTTAAAATCAAAAGAAACCATTCCTGTTCTTCGTCAAACCTAATTCTCAATTCATTTCTACCTATTGTCGTCCAGGCATTGTAAGGAGAAACTTCAAATTCAGACTATATTGCTCCTTAAATCTAAGTAATGTAAGGTTACAGTGGCTTATCAAAGAACTAGTCGTAATCGGAACTTAAAGTCTTCGTATTAACGCGAATAAAACGACGTATCACACAAGGATATATAGACACTTACGCTCACATTTAAGTTCTTTAAAGTGTTCGCGTTCTCAGGGCTATTGTTGACGAAAATAAATCAAAATTTACATAAAAAACTGGTTTAGCGCGCAAAGGGGAGCATTGTCTGTATTCGCATACGGAAGTATACTTGGTAACAATATCACAATAGTTGAATGGCTAAGAACGAGAGCACATTGTTCGACAGCAGCTGAACTGTCCTTAGATCCTGTCAAACCTAAGAAACCAGTGTATCTGTACCTTGGATTATGGTATTGGGTATACGATATGGAAGATCAGATTAAGCTGACTGTTCGATGATCGCGGGAAAGGATGGTCCATGGCTTCCGAACCGAGATTGAAAATGGAATCTTTTGTCTGCGGAGTTATAGTACATTAGCTGTACCATGAGTTTTCAAGTAGCGTTTAGGTTAGGTTTTACTCGATACGTAAAGCAGGAGCAGGACATTGCATCGCGCTTGCTCCAATATGTCAGTGCAATCGCGGTAGAATGTATTACGTATCGATTAAAACTTAATCTTTTAAGTAAAATACGGATTTAGATTTATATGTAGGTACTTCACTAGATAGCTTTGAGTGGTTGTCCCGTGATATTTATTAATTTATTTGTAAATTATCGATTATTACTTTATTTGTGCGGCCCCAACTCCTCCTGCAGTATGCTTAGCATATGATTGGAGCGACAGTATCTCGCCGCGAGATAGTCTATCCGTCCCACTTTTGTTAATATAGCTAGTGAAGGACGGGGCATCTATCTCGCGGCGACATACTGTCGCACCAATCATGTGCTAAGCCTGCTAGTGTCGTAAGAGTCGACTAAGGGATTGAAGTGTCACTGACCATTTTTTTTTGATAACGATTGATGATGGGCAGCAGCGTGATCATAGTGGACACACATTACTGCGATCGCCAATCCGCTTGCCCAGCGTGGCGATTATGGGCATTTACCTCCTAATGCGTCTATATTATTATGCATAGTTAATAGGAGAGGCCTACTTCAAGCAGTGGACTATCATAGGCTGATGATGATGACTTTATTTGTAATACTGCATCGATAATTTACAAATTCTTAATTCTTTTAATATACTTATACTTAACTAAATTATTTTGTGATCAATGTCTTACATTACTTCAGACTTTTACAAGGATAATTTACATACGAAAAGTGAGTCAAAACATCGCAACACTATCAATAAAATTTAGTAACACATTTTATTTTTAATAAAGACGCCAATTGCATTAGTACTTTGTATGCATATTTGACCCTGTGACCTCATCTACCCTATGATTTAAATCAACTGAAAATTAGTTACTAAATGAATATAATTTGATTTCACCCCACTTTGGGGTCAACAGATTTCATCATACCCTTAAAAAAACCCCCACGAAATATGTCAAATGTAACCGTTTCGTGGGCGTTCTTTGCAAACTTAGTTTTACCGTTGGTAAAGCCGCTGGTAACGCACAGGTCTAAGTAGCTAGTACGGCGATACGCTAGTTCCAAATTTGTCCACTTTCCGAAAAAGTTGGCGCGTGATTTGAATTTACAAAGTTAACTTTGCCGTTGCGAGGAGCATTTTGTTGGGGATTATCCGAACACTTATGTTTGGATTTTTGTAGATTGGTTTATTTTTGGGCAGTGTGTTAAGTTTGTGCGTGCTTTATGCGACTCTGACGCATTGATTGACTAGAATTAGCATAACGCCGTTGGGCAGCGATGCGTATACGCAAGGCACGCGATCTATGTGATAATCTATTGTTTCAATGTTGATTCGTACTGTTTTTCTGTCTGTAACAAAAAAAGTTTCTCTTGTTCACACGTACACTATATACATATTTTTTTATTCACTGTTAAAACTTTAGAGGGTTTAAGTCTGAGATAATATTGATGAATTGTATATATCTATGTATGTTACCTACTCGATATCTTAGAGAATCATGAACCGATTTTCAAAATGTTTTTTTTTTTTTAATACAGATGGTGCCTTTTTTTGGCTCTAGTGGGAGAAGTGGCTCATTTTACGTCAGGTCCAAAACTTCAGACGGCCATGTACTAAAAAACGTCGTACGACGTACGACACACGTGTAAAAAGGAAAATCGTAACTCGTGTCGATTTAAAACAATCCCTTCGGTCGTGTTTTAAAACATCGCCACTCGTTTCGGATTTCCTGTTTTTCGCTCTTGTGTCGTAATGTACTATTTTAATCGTATTTACGTCGTATGGACTTCTAAGTCCTATTGGCACCAAGTCGTGGTCTGATGATGGGATCTTGGAGAAATCGGTAGGAGTCGGTTTTTTAATTTTTTGACAATAAAAAAAAACATTTTCCGATATAAATAGTCGAGATCACGTTACACACGTATATGGAAGTCTTTCTCTTCCCGTTTTCCGAGTTGGCCTCATGCTAAAAGTTGCTTAGTATGACATACTTACTGTACGTGCAAGATTATTAAGTACCTAACTAACAATGTACAAGTTGCGGAACATTCTCCAAATTGCGGGAATAAACTCATAATTTTCATGAGAATTTAAGAGTAAGTTCTCATTGAGAATGTTTCCATAAGAACTTATAAAAAAATATTATGAAGAATGTTTTATTTTAGAATTAAGTAAACAAGGCTCAAAAAATATCTTAACGCCGCGGCCACGACATCGGTCTAAGTCTAAGGCGACCGGCTTAGCGGAAAACGTACGGTGCTCCCTCTCGTACCCATATCGGCATCCCGCTCCAACTCATGAATCCGCTCGCCGCTGGTCGCCTTAGACCAATGTCGTGGCCAGGGCATAAAAGGCATGTGCTTATAGGTATACAACGTTTTGGTATGATTAGATTGCTTGTAAAATTTAAATTGCCGAGAACATTCTCTATAGAAGTTTCGTAACTTATGAAACTTCTCCTCGGTACATTGCTATACCTAACTCAGGAAACAGGGTGTTTAAAAAACTTTATTCATTTTTTACATTGACGGCTACACCATAAAGGCGGGAACTGTCATCGCGTATCACTTCCAACTGACATAATCGCGTTGTCAGTCAACTACGCTTGACCACTTCTATACAAAAGTGCTTCTATGCTTTTTATCGCATTACTTTTGAATGTTATTTTAAAGTGTCAGAGGCAGAAACACAATGCGAATTCTTGAATATGTGATTTAAATTGTCACTTTACAGCACTGTGCGGGAATCAAGCGTGATAGGGGGAATTTAATATATCAAAACTATAAGCATGCGTAAATGCAATTTTAACAACTTTAAAAAAAGTAGGTGCTTTATTTGATTTGACGGATTTTTTATGGAATAGGAGGCACAAGCGAGCAGACGTATCGCCTAAAGGTGCATTCAGACCAAACGAGCATTCGCTATTCTACGAAATTGATTCGTTGATTTCCTTCGCCCATGGACACCCGCAGCACCCGTGGTATTACAAGTGCGTTGCCGACCTTAAAGATGGGAATACGCTCTTTTCTTGAAGATTTGAAGATCGTAACGGTCCGGAAACACCGCAAATGACATATCATTTCAGAGTATACATAGCCGATACTCTGGAATGATTTGAATGAACATGATTTTTTTATATATGATACTCGCGATCTCCGAGAACCGTGAACTGATAAAAAAAAATGTATTCTGTAGTAAACTATACTTCGTTTTTTTTAGCATTAGAAAGACCTTTGCAGAACGAGATATAAGGTTTTTTTACAGGCACATTCTGCGGATCGAACAGTGAATACGAGGTATTAAATATCACGTACTATCATGCTATATTAATACATACATTACTCAGTGCTGTGAACAGATAAGAAACATAATGTTAGTTAATTTATATTCTAAGATGAAAAGATAAGAATTTTAATAAATTGCGTTTGCAATTTTTCATGGAAAGGTTGTACATTAAAAAACCTAAAGAGGCAGAGTTCTCACACAATTTTAAAACGTCACTGTCACTATCTGTTATTCTATTTGTCGGTCGTGTTTTCTATTGCTGTTAGCTTACTTAAAGATTGATGTTGTCGTTTTTGTTCAATGTCGTTATTAATTGTTGATCTATTTAGATATTTTGTTTGTTGGTGCACATTTAAAATTGATTGATAAAAGTCGCAGCCGGTTCCGGCTAACGTTTTTTCATCTCTAAAGAAGAAACGGCAAAAGCAAAATCCTCTGACTGCTAGTGAAAACCGGATGGTGGTGAATATTTACAAATTAGTGTTAGTAATCTGCCATAGAAAGGAATATCCCACTAAATCGGACCGTGTGAAAAAGACTGCTGAGACTGGCATATCGTTGGCTACGGTATACAACATTTTAAAAGAAAATAAGTTTTTAAATGAAATTAGATACCTAATATAATAGATAACACTGTGGAAAATTTTATTATAAACGTTAGTTGTTCCGAGTCCTCGGACTCTTCCACTGACAGTGAATAAAACTATGTAGAGTATGTCATCATTGTCATCTGAGTTTTATTTTCTAATTTGTTACCAAATTCAAACTACGTTAGAGCGTCCCAGATTAAAGCCGCCCATAATGTCGACAAATACTAAACGACGTTGCCGATGGGTAGGGTTGTCTTACCTATTGTCATCTGCTCAATCTTTATAACACCGTGTCCGCTTTTATACCGATAGTTTTAATCCTTAAATGCATGACTTTTAAAAGTACTGGGAGTGCATAATGTAAGCTTGATTAAATATGCAAATATTGTTAAATTTTAGAAATAATATTAAATGTAAAATCGGTACGATATGGGTTAAAAATTTATAAATAACGAAACCTTCAATATTTAGCTTTTTTCTAAATTGCCGCCATCTTGCTTATAAAACACTTATAATTTTTTAAATTCAATTTTGCCAACAAATTAATAATAAATGTGAAAAGTATGTGTTCAGCTATCGGTAAATATCAAATGATATGTATGTACATAAGTTCCGAGAAATTCAGTGTTATCGGCCGAAATCGAAGAAGGAAGGTTTACGGCCACTGCTTCTTTGTTCACCCGTTTGACAGATAATTCTAATCTTAAAAAAAACGAAGTATAGGAACCCGTATAGTTTCGCCATGTCGCTCTGTCCGTCTGTCTGTCTGTCTGTACGCAGTAGCAGTATAGCTCAGGGGCCGTTAGTACTATACCTGAACACCTATCTAGATCCCAATAATTGTCAAAAAGTGTTGCCATTAAAATCTAATATTATGTGGTTCAGTCAATTTTCACTTCTGTAAAATGTTATAGATAGCTGCTTATTTTATCTACATATATTGTTAAAGACAACATTTAAATCTACTCCTTAGTTAAAAATCTTATTTAAACACTTGTCGTAAAAAAAATATTTAATTTAATCGGAGAAAATTTTAAATTACAATGGTAATAAATCAGGATTTAACAACATTTGGTACCAATTAATAGTTTCGTACCTAATGTGTGATTAACTTTTTAGGAAAACTAGTATAGGCTGATGATGATGATGTCGGAAGTGATGTGATATCCTAATAATTTATGTCTGGTAATTCACAGCTTTAAGAATAATTTTAACGCGGACCGAGACAACGGCAAAAGCTGGTACCTAACCTAGCTATGTCGACAGTACGAATCTTAGAAGTGTAACGCGATGAAAACATTTAAAACATATTAGGTATCTTAAATTAAAATGACCTTTATCACGACTTGCACAATAACGAGTTTTATTAATTTATCAAAATGTGTAGGTACCGATGGTTGGTTATTTCTGAAACGTCACAATGGTAATGACATGGAACAGCGTGACATTTCTCCATCTGTGGTAGTTTTTTGACGTGTATTGGAATTTAAATACGTTATAGATACTAGATATTTGCAATATCGTACAGCGTACAGCTATACATATTAATCCGCTTGCCCAGCGTGGCGATTATGGGCATTTACCTCCTAATGCGTCTATACGCAAAGTTAATTTAATACGAGAGGCCTACCTCCAGCACTGGACTATCATAGGCTGATGATGATGAAGTCTCGACGACGAGACCGCCTTCACTTCGACGTCGAGCGCAGCTCTGCGAAAAACGGTATTCACTAACGTAGAACAGCTCGTCGTCGAACTGTAGGCGGTAACTCTCGACGCAGTGTAGTTCCAGCTCACGCCGCATTCGTCGCCGAGCGCTAGTGTCGTTTAAAGTGCATTAGTGAATACCATTTTTAGACTCGACGCTGCCGCAGCGCTGACACAGCGCTGATAGCAAGGCGGTTTCCTTAGTGAATAACACTGCAGATGTGCCAGTGCATCTTTTGTTCCTTTTTAGCTGATAGCTCATACCTATAGCTTACTCGCTCGCGCTGAGAGAAGTGCCTAAATCGGAATGACTGCAACTTCAAGTCTGCTGCTGCCAGCTGTCAGGTACTTGGATGGACAGTTGGACGTGTCGAAATGGTAGTGCATTTCAGTTGCTCGCATTTCTAGCTTAGGTACAGTCAAGGGATTTTGTACGCCGGCAACAGAATGGAAAGGTCGAAATATAGGTCACCTAAGGCTTGTTCACGAAATAAAGTAGCCACTGCTGTATAATTCTTTTTTTTTTGTATGAGACCATACCTTACTATGGGTGTTATTACAAAGAAGAGCTCTTTGCCTATATTCTCGGACGCTGTGGTTGATATGTATATCAATTTCTTCATAATCATCATCATCATCATCAGCCTGTGATAGTCCACTGGTGGACGTAGGCCTCTCCTATTAACTATGCGTATAGACGCATTAGGAGGTAAATGCCCATAATCGCCACGCCGGGCAAGCGGATTGGCGATCGCAGTAATGTGCCCACTATGATGACGCTGCTGCCCATCATCAATCTTCATAATAATGGACTTTAATTAAAACTTCTGGATTTAAGTAGTGTTTCTTCTTATTTTACCATTTTGGGTCATTTAGTTTCCCAATGGGTCTTAACTAAATTACAATAGCGATACTAGTCATAATAAACTGTGAATCTCATGTCTACAATTTTTATTAATTATTTCAAGACTAACATTGTTGAAATCGTCTCGGAAGTTCGCACTCTTTTGGGCGTGAACTCTTGCATTAAGCATTATCTCAAGTTATTTTGGTTTTGACAACTTTTCAGTGAATGCTTTTGGATATTGGATTGTTAAATATAAAACAGAAGAATCAATTTACAGTCCCATGGCTGTTAGAACTACATGGGACTGTTGTGAAACAGTAGAGACTGATGTTACGATGGCTACTTTATTTCGTGAACAAGCTTTATAAAAGCGCTTAGTATAGAGTATTTTGAGGAATATCTATTTTTCATACAGCCATTTTCATTACAGATTTCATTTTGTCAGCCTTCATAGCCTAGTTGATAGTGACCCAGCCTACGAAGCTGGAGGTTCCGGGTTCGAATCCCAGCGAGGGCATTATTTGTGTATTTATTTATCACAAATATCTGTTCCTTGGTCATGGCTGTCTATATATTTAAATATCTATATGTATCTATCCATTGTATAGTATATCGTCGCCTGGTACCCACAACACAAGCCTTAATTGAGCTTACCGTGGGACTAGGTCGATTTGTGTAAGATGTTCCAAGATATTTATTTATTTATTCATACAATGAATTTTGTGTAGATACCTGATTCAGTATAACGCAGCATTTTGTTTTGTAATTACAGTATTGTACACAAAATAATGTAAAAAAAGGCCATTCATTTTCAAAATTGGACAGTGGTTCGGCACAAAGGCCGTTCGGGCAAAAACTTTTCTAAACCTACTTTAAACTCCCGTTTTTGACACCATTAATTAAAAAACTGAATTAGCTGTCAAATACTGGTAAACTTTGAACCGTTCATTACTTTTTTTCACTCGTCTAAGAAATTTACACTATTTTTAATTCTACAAAAGGTACTTACCCCTGTAATAAGACTCTCAGGAAGTGAAGTCAAGTAATTTGAGGACTAAGTGAGTTTGAATGAATTTAAAACACGCGTATAAATTAGCTAAGTTATTATTGCACCGGAGTTTCGTATATTCAACTTTAATTTAGAGCAAATAAGACACAAAATAGCAGCCAAACTATTACACAGAAGCAGCATTATTACAAACTTCTTGCTACCGGTTTTGACCCAAGGCTTGATCTTTAAACGTCTAACTATAGGGTTCAAATTAAAAGGTTTATCGTTCCATCACATGCAGTGGTAAAGTGGTATGTTGTACAAAAAATCAGCTGCCTTCTTAGTCTTATTGTTTGAAATGAAATAAAATATTTCTTGTATATACGTTTTGAAGGAATTCGCGAGATGAAATGCGGTTGAATTCATGTAAATAGTGAAGAGACGGTGTCGACAGTCGATAGAAATTATTACTAAAGAAAAACTTATATGATGGCGCTATGATTGACGTACTCGTATTGTAAGTAAATATAATTATTATGTATTTCACAGAGAAATACCTGATTCAAGTAGTTTCACGCTTCCATAATAAACTGTTAATGTACCTATTTTATATAAGTAACATACTATATGAATATGATTTGCATTCTCTAATAAGACAAAACTTGCATTTTAAGTCGAAATGCAGTCATTATAAATCGGTTACTAAAAATAACCAGTTCCTAGTCATGCATATAACCTACTTAATTAAAAACGTCACTATAAAATTATCAGTTTTTGAATACCTCTCTAACCATTTATTTATAATATTTATAGGTAAATAGCCGATATATTTTGAGAAATATAAGATGTTTCTGTTTTTTCATTATAAAAACACATATTCAATTTATTTACTCGTTTTAAGGCATTAATAATAGGATGTTACCAATTCTTCATATTATTTCAAAATTATTATTATTAATGCTGAAGTTCAGTCATGTGCAAAAATATGTATCGAAAGAATTCTGTCATGAATTCAATTGAATGTTACGACGATCTTTTTGTAAAAAAATAAAGTGTATTGGGACATATTTTTGAGAATTTTTATATACAACTTATTTAGCTTATTACTGTTCTACATGTAAGTGCAAAAGCGATACACGATTAGACAAACAGTAAACGCACCAACCAGGGGCTTATTGCATAACAAATGAGAACTAATATTACAAGCGGAAGTCTCTTTTCTCACTTACTAGAAAAAGACTTCCGCTTGTATTGCTACAATTGCTAGTCTCTTTTCTCACTTACTAGAAAGAGACTTCCGCTTGTATTATTAGTTGTAATTTTTTATGCAACAGGCATATATATCGATAGTATCGATATTGACACTGATGGCAGCACTAGCCTCCAGCTGCGGCGCGTGCGGCGGTCTGACATCGTCTTTGTCGTCGCCGACAGAAAAAAAAGATTAAAAAAACTCCTTTTTAATATCGCGAAGTTATTGTGAACTGGGATAACTGTTCGCATTAAGTATGCTTCTAAGCTACCAATTAGATGAAATTATAACTACATCAAACATTCATTATTAGCTACTATAATTTTCAAACGTCCGTACAAATCGTCAGTCGATTCAAAAAAAATAATCGAACCTTAAATATAACTTAATTATTTTTCCTTATACATAACTTCATTTTAAAACACAATCTTGGTTTTATTTAGATTATTAAGAAAAATCCCCGCAATTTGCGGATTTTCGAATTTCCGGATTTCCGCAAATTCCGAATTACCGGATCCGCAAATTTCGGGGATTTTTCTCTGTCACTCTAATGACGCCTTCGTTGGAATGACAGAGACAAAACCCCGCAATTGGCGAATTTCGTAGTTCAAGGTAGGCACTGACGGCACCAACGACAACCGATTAAATATGGAGCCATCAAGCTTTCCCACCATTTTGTCAAAAATAACAGATTATTCAACGTAATTCCACTTTCACGCAATCTGTTCAATATATCTTCAATAGTAGCCGACCAGTTGTTCAATTTATCATTTTTTTACAACCACGATGCTGTCAACATGTATGTCCAAGCCTGTAGGACTAAAAAAAGTTCTTAATAACTTGAACTTTATTGCCTCTACTTTAAGACTCATAATCAAGTTATTGTACTCATAACAACGGTTCCTCAGTTCGCCGTTCGATTTTTAAACTTTGCACTAGAATTTGAAATGCCATCTTGAGCCGATAGAAACACAATGCAGCAAAATCTGTTTTGAAGCTTATCTCTCAAACGTTAAAGGTGATAATATCTTGAATGTTAGATAGCAAAAAAGGTGCGGGTGCTATTTCTTACGGAATTAAGTTCACAATAGAAATTGGAGCATTTAAATGGCACGTGGGCCAGCTGCAATTTTTTTAAACGTAAGAAAAATAAAAAATCACCTAACGGTTTGAATTGCG
>JALPQI010023202.1:0-20677 GCA_025490895.1 Thaumatotibia leucotreta
TTAGCTGTCAACGAGTGTTTAACTCGCGTATGTTGCTCTACATTGCGCGCCGAATTATTTTGTATGGATAATTTTAATTGCTCTAATTTTAAGTAAAAGTTCTGAATGTACTTATTATATCGTTAACTAACACCCGCTAAGAGCTTCGCCCGTTTTAGACTTACACCCTGTATACTCTTTATTGCACCTCAAAGACGAATATAAAACAAATAATAATACATGTTTGAAAAAGGTAAACAATACGCGGTCTTATCGCTAAAGAACGAATTATGACGCTAAAGAAATCCTACAATTTTGTATGAAACTACATTTGTGAGCGCTTTAGTAAAAATGTTCCAGTTTGTCGCTAAATAAGGACGGCGTTGGGTTGTAGGTACCTTTATACGAATTAAATGTCTAAGCACCCTTATGATAAAGTGGGTCGTTTTTACTAAAGCCTTCACATCTTTTCTCGTATAACACGTGAAAATAGAAACGATTCGTAAGGGTCAGAACGGCGGGTATTTTTTTGGTGTGTTCATTTTATATATTTGCGAGGTACCTATATTATACATCCGCCGTTCTCTCACGAACGATTTTGAGTAAAATGACGATATTCTGAACCCATTGCCTATCTATCCTAGGCTTTTAGGGCATTTTTACTTTTAGGGACACCCAATTAGCGTGAAGTTAAGGTACCTTAATTGCAGTCAGCTTTGTAACGACTGTTAAGTACAATATCTTTAGGAATTTAAACTATCGGAGTTTTTATATTATAATATTGGTTATAGTTTGTAAAATGTGAACACCAAAACTTATTATAGAAATTTTGTGCTTAATTTTTGTTCCAAAGCTGACAGAAATTGAGATTTTTTTACTTCACGCTACGTGACTTAATTGTCGTTACAAAACAGACAACGAAGTTAACTTTTTTTGTGAGAGTTAAGCTAATTGGGTGTCCCTAGAAGTGAAAATGCCCTTAAATGCGTCTAAGTCAAAGACTATATACACAGCCAGTTAATGGCAAGATTCAAGGTCACTAACGCCTTATACTGAGGTGACCTTGGTAGGAAGCCTTGTAGTCGACCATTACCTGAGCGATCTCGTTGACGATATCGTCTGTCGGGACACCTCGCATGACGTAGTTGAACAAGCAATGTGCTGATTGGTTTAACCAGCCCCCAGACAACTGAGATGCTGAAATAACAAATAAGTTAAATATTACGAACAAATAAAACATGGAAGCCGCACACCATACTAAATTGCCTTTCAAAAACGGTCCTAAATTTTGATGACAAGTGCTCAATGCATCACAGTAATGAATTTCAATGTTAATCTATAAAAACTTAAACCGGTATATAAAAATTGCTGTGATTGGTCCATCAAAGATTTGATTGGCTAGGTATATTTTATAAACATTTGTCAAAGATGTTGGGCCAAAATTACGCTATGTCCTGCCCATCTTGGCACAATTGAACAAATGTTTTTGGGGGCATTTTTGAGCTGGCGTTAGACGTCCATATTATATATGGTCGCAGGTTAAATATTAAGAACTACTAATCAGTCAAAATTAAAAATTTGCTAAATTAATTTATTCTTATACGCCTCGTAATTTAACTACGAAGAGTATTATTTGTCCCTTTTAGTCTTTTGGACATATTGATAAGACCGAAAGGGACAAACAATACCTAGTGGCTTGCTATGTTAGCATTGGCAGACGTTTATGAAAAAGAAGGATATGTTTTAGAGCACCTTATCTCCATGTTTCCACACTGCACTGCGTGGAGTCAATTAACTATTGTCACATGTATCTAACGCTATGTGAACACTATCTACTGGTGGCTCTACCCCATGTCAATACAATACAGGGTGTAAGTCAATACGGGCGAAGCTCTTAATGGGTGTTAGTTTAGGACATAATAAGTACGATTGGACAACTTTTACTTAAAATTAGAGCAACAAAATTATCCATACAAAATAATTCGGCGCGCAATGTAGAGCAACTTACTCAAGTTAAACGCTCGTTGACAACTTATTTTAAAAGTAGATGACATAACTGACATATCAATAATAAAATAACAAATATTCGTACCTACATTGCTGCTCCTAAAATCTTTAAAAAAATCTGTAGGGTTGTAATTAAGTGTAGTAACTAAAAAAACACCTCGTAATCCATGATTACACTGATGAATCCCATGCCTGGTTTAATTGATCACCCGTATTAGATTTACACGCGGTATGATGAAAGTTCTTTTTTTGAAACTTCTGTTTCCACTTTCTAAAAAAAGTTTTGTCGAACCAAAATAAGTAGTATAAAATTATCGTATTTGAAATATATTTTCTGTAAATTATTATAAAGTGGTGTTTATAATAAGTAGCTATGTTAAGATTGATTAAATTTGGATCGGCATAGGACTTAAGATAGTATTATGTTATGACAAAAGTTTCAGTTAATATTTTACTTACAACTTTTCAATGACACCCTATGCTGCGAATCGCTCCTGTACCCAGAATCCGTGGAATATCCGTCGTATTTCTTGTCTTTCCTGCTCAAAAACGTCTTAACTCTGTTTAACTCTTCTATAACTTTAAATGGAACTCTTTCTTCTATATTTTCATCGCTATCTGTATCCGTTTCCATTTCAACATTATCATCAATTTCTTGTTCCTGTGTTTCTATGTTATTATTTTGTTTATTTTCACTATTGAATTCATTGACTGTATTTTGACAGTCAAATGAAAGTAAAGGTGTAGCATTAGTATCTTTTACATTAGTGCCCGCTTTAATATTTTCTTCTTTATCTCTCATAATGACTTCAATATTATTTTTTAATTCGTCAATACCAATGTAAATATTTTTTCCGTTTTCTTTATTAATATTGTTATTTACATTTCCAATTATGTTATGTTTAGTAACGACAGCAGTATTTTTAATAGTTATTGTATCTTCATGACTATTATAATGTGTATTCGTACAGTTTTCTGTCCTTGTTATATTTGGTATGTTGTCTCTATCTTCATTACTAGTTACATTTGTGAAATTTTGACTAACATTAGTTATTCGTCGATCTTCATTTTGTACATTATCTTGAACATTAACTGCTGAATTTCTTATAAATTTATCAGATATGACAAAATATTCGTTTTGAGTTTGACTAACATGGCTAAAGTCTTGCGTAAAGCCGTGTAATGAGTAGAGTAGTGTTTCTTGTGAGTCCATGTTATTTTCAATATATTTAGGTTGATTAGAGTGATTTCCTGTTATTTCGCTAGAATCGTGGGTTTGACTTGTGACGTTATTTGTATTAACTTCTTGACTTTCACAGAATGTGAACTGGCTTAAAGTTAGATCACCAGGCTAAAATTGTGTAAAACGAATACAGTTAATTCCATAGATATAAAAACAAGATATAGGTGACACAAGTTAAGAGAAGCTGCTGTTCTATGTTGTAACCTATACATGTAGGCATTTTGTTTAAACTACAGGTACAGTCACGTCTAAAAATATGTTTACATTTCGTAACGTATTTGCCAAACCAAAAGGATCAAAATCGTTAACATATTTTTGGGGCCGGCCCCGTACGGGGGGGGGGGGCATTTTCACTTTTAGGGATACCTAAATTGGCAAGAGATTAAGGTAAATGTAGGAGTGGATGACACTGTACCAATTAATGACTTTTTTGAAATTTAATTTAAATATTAAGAAAACTGTTGTTAATATGACCCAAATACAGTATCCAGACCACTAGTAGTGCAATTTGTGATTGTTGTTGTAAATACTTTATCGATATCTTAAATATTTTTTAAAATTTATAGACGGTTCTTACGAACAGGTGCTTCGAGTTGGTTGTGCGTCGGTGTTCTTAGTGAATCTGCTAAGGCATTGCATTGTAAAAGTGAACATATAAGCCTGGATATAACAAAATTTTGGATAGTGTTTACTAAAACTATTACATTTTAAAAGAATCTATTGATATTGTGTACTTTAAGTGCATTATTTTTATTAGTTTAGTATTTTACACGCATGTCATATACTGGAACAAAATTATAACGTTTAGTAGTGTATGACACCCATGTCATTCACTCACTCAAATAGTAATTTTATGTATCTTAATTTGAATCGTATTTTATATATATACAACGCATATTTTAGTTATTCTAAAAAGCACAAGTTTCTATGGGTCATGTGAGTAGTGTCTGACATGGGTGTCATATACTGTTTTTCTATGGAGATCTAGTGGATGACAGTATGTAGTGATATGTCATTCGTTGGGTCATAACTCATAACTATGTGTCATCCATTGGTTACAGGTATTTTTCATGAAAACATATTGCTAAAATTACCAAAATATACCCATGACGACGTGAAAAAAAGGTCAAGCTTACACTGACTGTAAATAAACATAATTTGATTCGGCAAGCGACACTACAGCTGGCACTTGCCTCATTTTTCTTAAAAGTGAAAACCAACAAAAGTTTATTTTACAAAATTAGGTAGTAAGAAAATTAAAAACGAATCAGAAGATGAGAAATGGCAAGAATCGAGAGTGAGGACAAACGATGTGAAGAAATAAACATATTTTAGTAGTTACTGTGTGTAAAAAAATATAGTTTTAATAAGGGAATTTAAAGTTTTGTTCAACATTTAATAAATATCTACCTCGTTTTAGTTAGTTTTTCCCTTTATAGGTTTACCAGTATCATAAACGTACCAGCAGTTAAGATCATTAATTGTAAAACGTGATGCAATGCCATGTCATTAACTGGGACACCAAACCTATTTTTCCATAGTCATACTTTGGGACATTCAATATTTTGTTAGTCATTCACTGGTACAATTTGAGACGTCACGGAAAAGTGAATTTATAGAGTAATAGTATTAGTTATTAAATACTATTATATATTACTAAATTAAATATTATTCAATTTAATAAAAACATAAAGGAGGAACCAGTCTATAACTTTGTTTACACATTTAGTCTATATTTATGACAATTACGTAGTTTTTTGGAAAAATGCATGAAATCGCTCCTTATAGTGTCATCCACTGGTACATTTACCTTAATTGTAGTCAGATTTGTAACGAAAAAAATAGTACTGACATGTAAAAATTCATTTTATAATAAATTGTTCCAATTTGAGTTGAATCAAGCATTTTATATCAATAAAAACTAAATTTTGGTGTTAATTTTATAAACTTTAAGCGATATAAGAATATAAAAACACCAATCAATTTCATGAAGATTTCATACTTAATTATCGTTACAAACCTGACTACAGTTAACCTTTTTTTAATTAGGGTTCCGTAGCCAAAATGGCAAAAACGGAACCCTTATAGATTCGTCATGTCCGTCTGTCCGTCTGTCCGTCTGTCACAGACGATTTACTCGGAAACTATAAATGCTATAGTAACGAAATTTGGTAAGGATATGTGTTGTAGGAACCGCTACAGGATTATGATACTAAATTGTAAAAAAAACCATTGGGGTGGGGGCCCTCCATACATGTAACTGAGGGATAGAAAAAAAAATTTAGTTGTATATAAGCATGTGGGGTATTAATAGAAAGGTCCTTGAAAATGATATGAAGGTTTATACATCTCATTTTTATTTAAGCAAATCGTTTTCGAGATATCAGCTCTCAAAGTCTGAAAAATGTGTCCCCCCCCTCTATTTTTAAAACTACGCGATATAAAATTCTAAAAAAAATATATGTTATGCACATTAATAAACTCTATCAACGATTTTTAGTTTGATTAAATTATCTCCTATAGTTTTTGAGGTAGGTTGATTTAACTGTATTTTTTTAATTATAAATTGATAATGGTACGGAACCCTTCGCGCGCGAGTCTGACTCGCACTTGGCCGGTTTTTTTTTCACGCTAATTGAGTGTCTCTAGAAATGAAAATGCCGCCCAACTAGGCTACATATGCCCAATTATTATTCTACCTTCATAAATAATGATTGATGACGAGAGATAATGCTTAATACTTATAGTATTAAGCATTATCTCTCGTACATAATTATTTTATTTCAATGAAAAGAATAACTACTTAAGAATAATATTGACTACAAACTAAATATTAAAAAATAAATTATTAAATAATTAAAATATTAACTTAAATAAAATCAATCCTAAAAAACAAAAAAAATAACATTAAAAGGAGCTACCGATCCAAACCGCCCCGATTGGTTCCCGACGCAAAGGTGCCCATCACGCTCGCAGCGTTTCCGCGCTGAACTGCGATGGACAGTCTCTGCTCCAGGAACGAACTGGAGCGGGGATCAAGGCCCCTTTCCCTCAAAAATAAAACATACCTGTTCCTGAGCATTCGCAGATACTTCTTTCAACAACCGTATCGTATCTCCTAAAGAATTTCCCCGTTGTGTATTACATACATCGCCAAAAACGAAATCTTTTAATATAGTTTGACTGTGACCATCATTCACTGAACAGTCTAACTGATTTTCGTTTTCGTTGCAATCCATTTGCACGTCAAATTTTTCGTTACAAAGGTCATCATCAAAGTTAAAATCGTCGCTACACACAGTGTCATTTTCATCAGTTTCCATACTCTTGATTTTGTTTTGTAGTTGTATTAAATAGTCTTCGATCGACACATTTTCTGGTTTCGTTTTTATGACCGAAATAGCTACGGCCAAGCGGTATTTTTGTGAAATATGATGCACTAAAAATGTAAATTGAACGGTTAGGTACTTAAATATCAAATTAAAAAACACTATGCTTTCACTGAAAACAGAAATAACTAACTTACCATATTTATCAAAGCTCATCTTCATTAGTGTGCTCTTCTCTATATGATAAAAATATACAACATGCTATAATTCGTACATTATTTACGTAATTACGAAAATGATTTAATAATAAAATATTTAAATCGCTAAATCTATGCAAAACGCATTATGCAAACTTTAACGATCCTCTTCACATTTCACTTCGCGCCACAATATATATTTTTTAATTTCTTGTACAAAACTGAGACTTCGGGAAGGAATAAAACAGCCACTGCAAAAAGGTATTTTATTATGTAGTTATTTCATCGCATGGTTACTTTGATGTTTACAATCTGGTAAAATAGAATACTAAAATAACGTAGTCGATATTTTTTAAAAATAATGATGCCTTCAATACGTTATTTATTTCTGTAATAAAATTTCTAACTATATTCTGCGATTTCTATGAATGAACTTTTGACAGTTAAGAAATTATACCCTTATCTATATCTATGTCATTAATGCTATGGAAATAATGGTGAGTCTTATCCTCATATTAAAAAAAAGTTCATTCTTATAAATCGCAGACTATAAGTTATACGATTCATCATCAGTAGAAAAAGTGGATTTAATTTTCTATGAACATTTTGGGCATTTTTTAATTTGCTGTTAGCTTGGTGTCCTAGGCAATTTCTATTAAGTAACTTGAAAACAGGTCAATATAATTAAATATTCCTATAAGATTACGAGTAGGTATAACAATCAACTATCAAACACAACAAAGCAGTTCATCAAAGTTTAACTAAGTTATGAAAACTTTCTCTTAAAGGTTTAAAACCTTTTTGAACTGACAAATTGTCAAAAATGTATTTACAAAGCGTCAAATCATTTGGACGTTTATTTATTTACTTTGGCCATGCTAGTTTCTAGCAGCGATTTTTATCATTAATTATGTATTTTAAAGCGTTTACACCCTATAAACACGTTTTAAATGGCACTTTACACCATTCTTTTCGGCGTGAGCATATTTTTAATAGCGTTAGTATCGGCCGTCATCAAAAAAATGTTCTTCCATTGGAAAGAGGAGCACAAGATTGAAACAATGATGGTGCCAACTTACGTGGAACATCCTAGTTAGTATTCTGATCCTCATCATCACATCACCTCGATCTACAGCTTGGCAAAAAGAGTAGAAATTAAAAAGTAGCAACATCGTAGTGTCGTCCCTTTCAAATCAATATGCGTGAGAAAACGGGACGACACTACAATGTTGCCACTTTTTAATTTCTACTCTTTTGCCAGGCTGTATCTCAGCGCACAGCTGGACAGAGAAGCCTCTCCTATTACCCATACATCTCGACATGAGAGGCGTAAAGTCGGTTATGCAACCTTGTGTTAAAATCATAAAGTTAATTACACTTACAAGTTAGAGAAATGCTAAGTCCGACCCTCCACATTTCATGTTAAGAACGCCTTTGGAAGTAAACCCCCGTACCAATGAGTTGTTCAAAAAACTTATGTACCTACCTGTGTATCATCTGATACACAAGTACTTAAGAGATAGTTCGCACGAACGCTTAAAAAGCGTCGCGTTATAACCTGACGTTCGCGGTATTTTACGAGAAATTCGATTTAACGTCCAACGCCCAACGTCGAAAATCAAACAGTGCTCGATAAAAAAGCGCCGCGGTTTAAAACCGCCTTCGTGTGAATGAATATACGGTTTTACACTAGTTTCATTTGAACGTTTTTTAACGATCGCTAAAAAAACGCTCGTACGAACTATCTCTTACGGTGAAGGAAAACTACTACACTTGCGAAGAAATTCAAGTGTGTGTGTGAAGTCCCCAACAAATTTAGTACTACGCCAGCGTTGGCACTACGCAAGATAGGCACGTTTGATGTCGAGTTGCGGAAAAAGTGGCCAGAATACAACAACAACAACAAACGCCCATAATCGGAACGCTGGGCAAGCGACTTGGCGATCGCAGTAGTGTGTCCACAATTGGGCGGATTTTTATTTTGTTGTAGTTGTCTCAAATTTTCCAAATTTGGATATTTCATATTTTTTCTACTCAGAACCGCGAGCTCTTTCGATCCTCATTAGCAGAAAAAAAGTGTCCCAAGAATTCCATACATTTTTTGGTCTTCCATTGAGTTACGGTCGAAGAAAGTGTATGAAAAATAGTAACTCAATGGATTTTTTTTCTTGGGACACTTTTTTATTTCTATCAGGCTCGAAAGAGCTCGTGATTCTAAGCAGAAAAAATGTAAAAAAAGTCCAAATTTGGAAAATTTTAAAATACGTCAACAAAATAAAAATCCGCCCAATTATGACATTGCTGCCCATCATCAATGTTCAATAAATGAATGATTACTGACACTTCCATCCCTTAGTCGACAGTTACGATACCTACGGGAGTAGATGGGGTGGCGATGACATGTATTTTTAGGGTGCGGCTCCACTGACGCGGAGCGGTGCAAAATTGACCAATTACATTCTTCAAATTCGAATTCGAAACACTGTGATGCGGTCTCATTGGCCGACGTCCCACAGCTCCGCTCCGCTCCGCATCAGTGAAGCTGCACCCTTACTGCCTGTTTCGTTCGAACTAAATTTTTTTGGGACTTGTATCGTAATATATTATTTTATTACTATGCATATTTATTAAAATGCTGTATGATACACATTTTGAAATGTAGGCTTTCCACACATGTATCTTAAATAACTATTTTATTACAGCTGTTAGTGTCATAATAATATGCGACAAATGCGTCGTCCGCCGCCGGCAATTTGCCGAGAATCTGTGTGTGTTTGACATTATTAGCAAAAGCGATATCAGTCTAAACAAAGAAGACGATCCGGAAACGCTGCCGTCGCAATCTTTAGAAACTAATGAGACCACACAAGACACAGGCGAGCAAGAAGACAAGTCCTCAAAAAAAGACTTCTTAAAATAGGTTTTTTTACGTATCCTATAATTATTGTGATCTTGAACGTATTGCAACACAAATCAAATTATTTATTTACTAAATATTTTGATTTGTACTTTTTTTCCCCAGTAGTCACACTACTTAATACTATATAAATTATAAATATTAGATGTCATATACCAAAGAAAAACCACCAAGATCACCTAATGTGCGAGGTGGGGATCGAACCCGCGTACTCAGCTTTCGCGGCTGATGCCTGTACACCTCGGCCACTCGGTCTTAGCAACCACCGGTCAAATTTCTCGGCGCCTAGCCTTGTAAGGGATTGCATATACCCGAGAAATTGGACCGGTGGTTGCTAAGACCGAGTGGCCGGTGTACAGGCATCAGCCGCGAAAGCTGAGTACGTGGGTTCGATCCCCACCTCGGACATTAGGTGATCTTGGTCGTTTTTCTTTGGTATATGACATCTAATATTTATAATTTATTGTGATCTTCTAAACTCCCGATTTTGTGCTTCCTCCGGTCACTTGTCAAGGAATGAGGCAGTGGGTGACCTCGCTTGGGGATTTATAGCAAGCGGCTCCACTGATAAGCGGAGTGGTGCTGTGCAAAATTGACCAATTACATTCTTCAAATTCGAATTCGAAACACTGTGATGCGATCTCATTGGCCAACCTCCCACAGCTCCGCTCCGCTCTGCGTCAGTGGAGCCGCACCCTTAGCACCCCTGGGTCCAGGGATAAACGGCGGTTTTTGAATAACCACGGAACCCTATACTGAGCATGGCGCGACATGATCTTGGCCGGGTTTTTTTCACGGACAAGCTGGTTGGACTCAGTATACGTAGGATATAATAATCTGAGAAGCAACTTGAATCTATAGAAAAAGGCGGCTGGGTCAAAATTATTTTCGTTGTCTTGTTTCATTCCACTCTGTCACGCTTTTAGTTGCTGTTTCGACTGAGTATATAAAAAAATCCGGTGCACTTGAATTTCTTTTTCACGCTGGATTTTAATCCATACATCAGAAATAGAAAACAAAACATCATCTCATACAAAAACCACCACTGCGTCACGTTTTTTAGGGACACAAAATAAGACAACGAAAAGGATTTTGACACAGCTAACAAAAAAAAGGTTCTTTATTACTGCCAATTCATTAGCCTTTTTTACTTAGCCACAGATCAAATAATTCATATTTAGTAGCCAAAATGGTACCCTAACAATAAGTATTTCATTTGCTTGTATCTTGTAAATATGAACAGTCCTATATGTATAGTCCTGTATGTTCTCGAATAATAAAAAAACTAATTTATAGTGTTGTTTAATTTATTTTCAATAATAGCCTCGTAAGGCTCATAGACCCATAGTACTTATTCACATCGAACAAATTTAAATTCTAATAAGTAAAACAATTACATTTATTTTGTCTTGTAAAAATTTCGAACAAACTAAAACTTTATTGCCTGCGAATAGGTGAAAATTACAATGAAAAATTTTGGTTGTTTCTCTTGTTGGATGGACCTTACGAGGATAGTTCAGAAATAATTAAACTTCATTTAATTTTCACACATTCTACTCTTGTTCCCAATCTGCTTCAGGCGTGTTGACATTAGGGTCTGGGGCCATACATTGTATACCATAGACACTGTTTATTTTAGTAAGATCTCCTTCCGATAGCAGTCTTTGGTTTTGGCCTAATGATTTCATGATTTTACCGTCAGGATCCTGAAAAAAATAAAAGTTTAGTGTTACCAGTCCTGTGTTCAAAAAAATCTCAGAATATTTATTATTTATTTTTTTAATAAGCTTTATTGCACAATAGGAAAAAAGTACATTTGGCGGATTTAATGCCTTAAGGCATTCTCTACCAGTCAACCTTTTGTGTTCCAAAAACATGTATCGACACCGACAGTCGCTCGAATTTTACGATTTTGGAAATCGCGGTTAGTAAGCCCTCTTTCAAATCCTTACTTTCTTTGGTTGGACGTAAAAGTAAACACGCCTATTTTTTTTTATTTTCCGTTTTAGTGACTGAACATGTTCGGCAGACTATTGAACATAACACAAATAAGTTTTATTTATAACAATAATATCAAGAAAGAAAAACTTTAATAGAAGTGGCATGGCGGTTATGGTCTTATAGCTTAATCGACCGTTTTCAGGTAAAAAATACTTAATTTCATATTAAAGAATAGGGCCCTCCCCATTCGTGAGTGAAACGCGCATCATGAGTGTGGCGTTGATCTCGCAAATAGTTCGCGCGAGTGTTTTACAAGTTAACTTTTGTTCGCAACATCACGACTTCACCCCGCAATTCGCATAAGAACAAAGGAACGGGCTTTTAGAAGCTCATCATCATATCAGCCGAAAGACGTCCACTGCTGAACATAGGCCCCCAAAGATTGCCACAATGACCGGTCCTGCGCCACCCGCATCTAGCGGACTCCTGCAACCTTCACCGGGTCATCAGTCCACCTTGTGGGGGGCCTACCCACGCTATGGCTTCCGGTACGTGGCCGCCACTCAAAAACCTTCCCACCCAACGGTTCTACGCGCAATTTAGAAGCTATTTTGATATAATTTCACCTTATCCTTATAAGTAGCAACGGTAGAAATCCCCTTTTTGCCAAGCTTCCTCCAGTACATCCAGGCAGGGTGTGTAGCGCTCTCGTAGTCGTACGGCAGGGCCAAGGTGGCATCAGCCCCAATTTTCTCGAAGTGATGCAGTTTATCTGTCAACATACCATTCAAAACATGTATACAGTCGTGCAAACCAACTTGTCAAGATAGAGTAAGTATGAAATAAATCTATGAAAACGGATAATTAACTTCATATATATTAACTTCATTCCGACGTTTCGATCACTTTACAGGGTGATGACGGATGATGTCATCCGCAGACCACGAAACCTGTAAATTGTTCGAAACGTCGGAATAAAGTTAAAATTAGTAAATATACGCGAGCTTATCCGTTTTCATAGTTTTATTTCATGTGTAATCCTCGCGGTAACCGAAGAAAATATTAGAGTAAGCAGTTTATTGCCCGCGGAGGACGTTATAATTAGATAGATAGATAATCTGTGTATTAGTTGTTTATAATATCTACACAGAAAATACACAGACAGGCAAAATAGTAGAAAATCATTCAAATTTGCCATCGTTATCAAATCATAATGGCCAGTGGTCACATACAATGGATAAAATATGTAACCGTTTTAAAGCTATGTCCCTAGTTTTTAGGGTTCCGTAGCCAAAATGGCAAAACAGAACCCTTATAGATTCGTCATGTCCGTCTGTCCGTCTGTCCGTCTGTCACAGCCGATTTACTCGGAAACTATAAATGCTACAGTAACGAAATTTGGTAAGGATATGTGTTGTATGAACCGCTACAGGATTATGATACTAAATTGTAAAAAACTCCATTGGGGTGGGGGCCCTCCATACATGTACCTGAGGGATAGAAAAAATTTTTTAGTTGTATATAAGCGTGTGGGGTATTAATAGAAAGGTCTTTGAAAATGATATGAAGGTTTATAAATCTCATTTTTATTTAAGCAAATCGTTTTCGAGATATCAGCTCTCAAAGTTTGAAAAATGTGTCCCCCCCCTCTATTTTTTAAACTACGCGATATAAAATTCTAAAAAAAATATATGTTATGTACATTAATAAACTCTATCAACGATTTTTGGTTTGATTAAATTATCTCCTATAGTTTTTGAGGTAGGTTGATTTAACTGCATTTTTTAATAATAAATTGATAATGGTACGGAACCCTTTGCGCGCGAGTCCGACTCGCACTTGGCCGGTTTTTTATAGTAATAAAACGACAGCTCAAGTTTTACAATATACTTATTCTTAGGTCGGCCTTATACATCCGGAATCAGAGTATGAATTTGTATTATGAATACTTACTCTGATTCCGAATCTGAATTAATACTCTTAGGCCGGCCTTATATATCCGGAATCAGAGTATAAATTCATATTATGAATACTTACTCTGATTCCAGATGTATAAGGCTGGCCTAAGAGTATTAATTCATATTCTGATTCCGGATGTATAAGGCCGGCCTTAAAACGAAGTAGGCTTAGGTTGTCAGTGATAGTTAAAATTGGGAAAAGGAAACTAACCAGCTCTAATATGCCGCTGGTGAACCTTCACATATTCATCTCTGTCGTGGCGCGACAGCTCGAAGTAGAAACCCAGCATGGCCATAACCATCATGGCGGTGTGCTGACGATGCTGCCCGCCCGCCAGCAGCTCGGGGGTGCCGTAGATCTGAACAGACTGGGGTTTAGTCTCGAAATATCTACGAACAAATAAAACATGGAAGCCGCATGCCATAACAAATTGCCTTTCAAAAACAGTCCTGAATTTTTGTTGACAAATGTCACCCTTCCTTCAATGCATCACGGTAATGAATTTCAATATCAACCTATAAAAACTTAAACCACCATTTAAAAATAGTTGTGACTGGTCCATCAAAGTTTTGATTGGCCATATTCTACAAACATTTGTCAAAGAAGTTGCGCCGAAATATGCGCGGTGTTATGAAAAGCGCTATGTCCTGCCCATCTTGGCACAATTGAACAATTGTGTTTGTGGGTATTTTTGAGCTGGCGTTAGACGTCCATGTTATATATGGTCGCAGCGAAATATGAACGAAGTGTTGCCTCTCTGTTGCATTTGTTAATTCGTAAGTAAGTGTGACAGAGAGGCAACTTCGTTCGTCGGCCTACTACCGCGAACACCAAAATTCGTAAAGAGTATAGCCGTGAAAGGAAAGCTGAACTGCCTTTGACTAGAAAATGGTTTTCCTTTTGCTCGAATAATTGTCTTTATATACGATGTAATTTTACCAAATATTCGCCCCAAAATAATCGTGGTTTTTCAGATAGTTAAAAAAAAAGAAAATCGTTTTTTTTTTTTACTTAACTACCTAGTGGTCCGATTTTCTTGAAATTTTTATATGTTTTGTAGATGACTAAGGACGCTTATTAAAAAAAAAACATTGAATTTTATGTTTAAGATACAAACATTTTTTTTTTAACATTCCAAAAATTTTTTTTTTATTCTTGAAGAGAGGCGACATAATTATTTATTCATGTACGCGATAAATTTCCGATAATATTAATGTTGTTCAGCTCTCTCCTCGAATCAAAAGGAAATAAGGGAACCGAGGTTTTTAAATGAAACAACAGCCAGATCGAAATATTTTATTAAAAAAATAATTTCAATTATTACATAGTATTATTATCAAATACAATAATTCTTCAATCCAATTAAATTACACCTTCTACAAAAAGTAGAAATGCTAAAGAAACATTCCCAAATGATTAACAACAGTTATATCGATGACCGAGTCTTTGTGCCTTAAAATACTGCCTTCTTCAATAGCAAAACATACCTGTTTGTCGAACTATAAACAATTTAAAGAGTCTAAAAATAAAAACAGTCCATCAAAAAATGGTATTCGATCAAATAACTATTTACACACAGCAACTCACAGCCCAGTCGTACAAAAATCACAAACATAAAAATAAAAATAGTTTGTGAAAAAACTTGGCATTCAATCAACCCACATTCTCATCCATCAATCATATTATCTACTGTAATTTAAAGCAAACTAGCTTTTTACATAATGGCAGTGGCTACTTTTGCTAAATCGTTTTTCTATTGAGTAGGAAATGTCTTTATTTTGTGTATAGTACTCATTAAGTTAAATTAAGATTTTACTGAGTTTACATGGCACTTCTCGTATTACCTATCCTATCACTACCTTGAGATCTATTAAATATGCTGATTTTGGAGTATTGAATTATTGCAAGCTTTCAAGTTGAGTACCAGTACCTAAACATATTTCTTGAAAAACTACTTTCCGCCTACTATCACTTACTTTTAAACGGGACTAACATATTACTTTTAGTGTTTTTCACAAATTAGACTCGAATATTTCCTCGATAGTAGCTGCTGAAGCTCCATTTGACACTTCGGACTGCGTCCTCTGCCGCTTCGATCCTTTCCATCTCTGGTCATAAATTTTCTTCATAACCCTGGACCATTTCCTCAAGAGCTCTGACATTTTCCTCTCAAACTCCTCTCTAAGACAGTCCATGTTTCCTTCTAACCACGCCAATGCGCCTTGACATTCCGTCACCATCGTAGTCGCTTCCATCGGTGTCAAATTCCCAATTTTATCAACCACAGATTGCTTTACACTGTAAATATAACTTTCTAACTGATTCCTAGCTTCTAATCTCCTACGGTCTTCCTTATCTTCTTCTTTAAATATCTCAGCATCAACTACCATTTTTTGAATTTCCTGCTGCTTCAGTCTGTTAATATTTCTTATGACGAGACTTTCTATGTTACCCGTGCTTCGATCTTGCGCGGATACGCTAAGGACTCCGTTGAAATCTATGTCAAAAGTAACATCTATTTTAGCTATCCCACGGGGGGCTGGAGGTATACCATTGAGATCAAAAGAACCAAGTAAATTGTTGTCTTTGGTCTGTGTTCTTTCCCCTTCAAATATTTCTATAGTCATAGCAGTTTGGTAGTCTTCCAGTGTGGTTAGTTCTTTGGTAACTCTGCATGGTATTGGAGTATTTCTGTCTATAACACGGAACATCATGCCTCTAGCCGCTTCCACCCCTAGTGATAATGGCACTACGTCAACTAGTAGTAAATCTTGTATCTTTTCATGCTCGTCGCCACTAAGTATTGCGGCTTGTATAGCCGCGCCACAAGCAATAGCCTCGTCGGGATTAATAGAAGCCGTTAATGTCTTTCCGTCGAAGAAATCGATTAGCATACTCCTAATCTTTGGTATCCTGGTACTTCCACCGACGAGAATAACATGTTCTATATCACTCTTTGTAAGTTTTGCGTTATCCAGAGCTTTCTGCACTGATTTGAGTGTGTCCCTAAATAGATCTGAGCACAATTCTTCAAACTGGTTTCTAGATATTCTACCTTGATAGTCGATGTCGCCACATAAAGACTCTATCTCCACGAAAGCTTGTGAAGCTGAAGTTAAAGCCCTTTTCGCACGTTCAGCTGCCGTTTTCAATCTCCTTAAAGCTTTTGTTTTAGCTACAATGTCTGTGTGGTATCTTTTTCGGAAATCCTCAGCAAAGTAAGCAACTAATCTATTATCGAAATCTTCTCCTCCCAAGCGGGTGTTTCCAGCAGTTCCTTTAACTGTGTACATGGATTTCTCATTTATGCTTAAAATGGATACATCCAACGTACCGCCTCCTAAATCATAGACGAGTACATTCGTTGCTGCTTTCAAATTCTGATCTAAGCCGTATGCTAACGCTGCCGCCGTTGGTTCGTTCAATATCTTCATAACATTAAGACCAGCTATGACTCCTGCAGCCCTGGTCGCTTGCCGCTGAGCATCGTTGAAATAAGCCGGAACAGTCACAACAGCATCCCTAATCTTCTCTCCCAAATACGTCTCCGCAAACTCTTTCATCCTGCAAATTATCATACTGCTTATTTCCTCTGGTGCAAACTGCTTTTTCTGACCCTTATACTCTACTAGGATCTTTGGCTTACCGTTGTTATTCAAAACTACGTAAGGCCAATGATGTAAATCCATTTGCACGCCAATGTCATCGTAGCGACGTCCAATAAGGCGTTTTGTTCCAAAAACCGTGTTCCAGTGGTTAAAAGGTGCTTGGTTCTTCGCTGCTTCTCCTATGAGGCGCTGGTTCTTCGTAAAAGACACGTAAGAAGGTGTCGTCCTGTTTCCTTGGTCGTTGGATATCACTTCCACTAAACCTTCCCTCCATATAGCTACACAAGAATACGTCGTACCTAAATCAATACCTATAGCTACCATTTCCAAAACACGAACGCAAAAACACGAAAAAGTTTAAACAACTTTCATTACACTGCACAAAGTTTTCGAACGTCCTTCGAAATTCAAACTAAAAGCCGACGGCGCGCGGTCCTCGCATATATACTTTTGCCCAATGGGTATCGAGAATCTTCTCGGCCTAGAATGTTCCGGCCAATCGCAGAGCTGAATTGATAGAAATTTCTAGAGCTGGGTTGCCAGATCAATAAAACATGTTTTGCTAGAATTGGGATTGATTTAAAATACATGAAAGCAGTTCATTATGGATTAAGATAATTTTATAATTTTTCAACTGTAACTTTAAACGGTCCATTTTACCGCGTAGAACAAAGTTATATGAATTTATCTACTAATTACATGTGAAGTAATTTAAATAACAGTACGCACGTGTCGCGTACCCGTACGTGACGAACCATTTCCGTCTTTTTTGTTAAATTTATTCATTCAATTTTTTTTTATTGTGTTATATATTATTTATATTTGCATTAAAATAAAATAGAAAAATTTCATTAAAAAACTTGATTATAAAGGGTTGTATATTAATTTGTCCCAATAAGGCTTTGAAAATAAATAAACGTACGAACCTATATAAAATACCTAAAAAATATTTATCCAATCTAATAAATAGTTTGACATCACGTTCTATTTTCAAACGTGTATTAATTTAAAATATATTTACATTCCAAATTGCGTTTTACTATTTTTACCATCCCATTAATATAAAGCAACTCACGTTTTATATTATACACCATTTTATGGCCAAGTAAATTACTGCATTCACAATACACGATACACGTCATACAAATAAAATCCCAGAAACTACATTATTTTTAATCACTGGCCACCCAGTTCATTCAACTCTCCCCTACTTCGATGGTGACGTCAGAAGCCACGTGTATCTTTTATCTCGTTCATACTAGTGGTTATCGAGATTATTTGTTTGCTTGCTGTCCCGCTCGCACTTGTACAATAGCCGCTTTCAATGCCAAGTTTGTGCAAAAACATCCTTTTCTGGAATACGTTCTGTGACGATCTTATTGAGATTGAGATACGGTTTCAATTTGTTCAATTAAAATGTAAAGGAATGTACTAGAAGTTTGTAGCGTATACGAGAAGGGAATTGAATGAAATTGAATTGCATTAGAAAGAAACCGGTTTGTCTACATTCGTACCTACTGGATAAACTTTTTTATAAAGTTATGTAAGTAATACGTAAAAACGAATTATGATACGAGGCTAAGTTTGCCAATAGTACATTACGACACAAGTGCGAAAAATATGAAATTCCTTTTTGCACGTGTCTCGTACGACGTTTTTAGTACAGATGGCCCTCCGAAGTTTTATACCTGCCGTAAAATGAGCCACTTCTCGGATTAGCGCGTAAAAAAGGCGCCATGATCTGTAGTAAAAAATGTTTTTGTACTTGCATCGAAATGTAGGTATAATTTTATACCATGTAGGTACTATCACTTTAAAACTACGCAACGGATTTTAATGAGATTTTTGTTAATAGGTAGAGTAATTCAAGAGGAAGGTTTTTATGTAGGTATAGTACCCGTGCGCAGCCGGGGCGGGTTCGCTAATAGTTATGATTTATGATCTTATGATATATTTTCCGTTTGAGTTTCAATAGGTTGTACATTTGTACAAATGCTTTATGGCGGTCAAAAATTGGGCGAAATTTAAAAATCACGGAGATAGGAAATAAGTTGATGGATTGAAAAATCAGCCCTTAATATCTTTAATTTAAAAAAAGGCTAGGCGCTTTCCACCATGTTTTAAGGACAATAGGCATGATGACTGGCAAGTCAAATCAGCATCTTTTTAGGGTTCCGTAGCCAAAATGGCAAAAACGGAACCCTTATAGATTCGTCATGTCCGTCTGTCCGTCTGTCCGTCTGTCCGTCTGTCACAGCCGATTTACTCGGAAACTATAATGCTACAGTAACGAAATTTGGTGAGAATATGTGTTGTATGAACTGCTACAGGATTATGATACTAAATTGTAAAAAAAACCATTGGGGTGGGGGCCCTCCATACAATGTAACTGAGGGATAGAATTTTTTTTTAGTTTTACATAAGCGTGTGGGGTATTAATAGAAAGGTCTTTGAAAATTATATGAAGGTTTATCCATCACATTTTATTTAAGCAAATCGTTTTCGAGATATCAGCTCTCAAAGTCTGAAAAATGTGTCCCCCCCCTCTATTTTTTAAACTACGCGATATAAAATTCTGAAAAAAATATATGTTATGCACATTAATAAACTCTATCAACGATTTTTGGTTTTGATTAAATTATCTCCTATAGTTTTTGAGGTAGGTTGATTTAACTGTATTTTTTTAATAATAAATTGATAATGTTACGGAACCCTTTGCGCGCGAGTCCGACTCGCACTTGGCCGGTTTTATTTCGAACTGTCAAAACGATCACCACTATGGAATTTTATATGAAATACTCAAAAGTGACGTCACGTTTGAGTACTGCCAAATGACCTACTCTTTTAAGTTCTTTTCAATTTATTTAAAATAGAAGTTCTGTACAAAAATTACTGCAATCTACATTTTAGTAATAATTTCTGTTTTGCCAGACTAAATGATCCAACTTGATATGTTTTGACGGTTTACTAGTTTTTTCATTAGAATTGATTGATACAAGAATTTAACTTTTGCCAATACAAAAATATAGTATCTTTTAATGTTAAATCGTAGAGATAATAAGTCTTTCCTAATGATTTATTTTAAAAAATAATTAAAATTAATTATTACAAATAATTTCTTCGTGTATTATGTCGTGCATAATGTTAAATAATTTTAACTACAGTCATCATTCCTATTGTCACCAAACGAACCTGCCTCCCTCCAACGCGGCCGGTAACGAAGTCTGGACTATTGTCAAGCACGAGATAGTCCTTGTAATTCTTGGCGTCTTCCTCCGTGATTTCCTCGATATAAACGCAGGTGTTCAGTGTTAAACTGGCGTTCACCATCGACAGACGTCTGCGTAGGTCCTTCACGTCGACTGGGAAATAAAATACAGTGTTTCCTGAGTAACTGATAACCGCACAAGGGGACGCAAACCGGTTTTGGCAAGTAGGGGAAATCCGGTTAATAACCGGTTATTCGTCGTAATCTCATAAAAAAAACCGGTTTGCAC
>JALPQI010023203.1:0-17288 GCA_025490895.1 Thaumatotibia leucotreta
AAAGCTAGAAATGTTTTATCCTGCACGCTCTACTAACATTATTAGTTGATGACCCACCATGGCCACGTAACTGTCAAAAAATTAGTTTCAGAAATTTTATTGTCATCTCAACTGTGATTTTAAGAGTGACCCAGCAAATCTTAATGTCGAGTGAAAAGACAAAGGTGATTGCTCCATAATCAGCATTGAATGGATTTGTGATTATTTGTATAAAAGTGGCAAGTAAAATATTATTACCCTATTTTTATAGGAAGTGCAAAAGGGATGTGCTCATTACGGTTAAATAGCTTTTTTAAACACAATTTGCCAATGTATTATATGCTTTTTTCAAACTAACCCTAATGGAACCAAATTATAGAGATAATGTAAATTAATTACCTTGCTATCAAAGTCATTATCCCGGTAACATGCTTGGCAAAGAGGACAATAGTTGCCTTTCTGTCGTAACTTGAAACACGGCCCGCAGAATGGTAGGCTTCCAACGAATTTGCTAACGCGGCCACTGTCACAGCTCTTGCATTTGAGGCACGTACTGCAAATCTGTAAACGTCGATGAAATAATTGAGGGGTGTCTTATCCAAAGGGCTTATTTCCACTCTGCCTATAGAAATTATTTCACTTATAAAAACAGAAAAAACAAACCTTGTCGACAGAGTGGAAATACGCTCTCGTAAAGACACTCCTCAATTAACGGTGGCAGGGCCGTCAAAGTATTAATATTTGAGTCGATGTTACGTCGAATTAAACGAGCAAAGAAAATATTCCGACTAAACAATGGACTAGTCGAAAAACCAGTGAGTCCCGAATGATGCAAACGATTCCTTAGTAGGTATAATCTTGAACGAAATGGAAGATTCTAACATAAAATACTGCGCATAATCAGGTGAAACGATCAGTACGTACAGTCGAAGACAAAATAAGGGGTATACAAAAACGTTCAAAAATATGTCCCAGTGCACTCTAATTCTGTGTAATAAGAACGTCGTAACATATTTATGAACGGATTCTTTCGATACTTATTATTGCACTTGACTGTACTGTACTCGCACTCGGCACGTGGGCCCCTCGTGCATATATTTACCTGCGGCCAATCGCTTCTATGATGCGGCGGCGGCGCGGGCAGACAGGAGGCGTGGTAGTGGCGGGCGCAGCTGCGACAGCGCAGCCGCGCGGCCGGGCGCGCGCACGCGGCGCACGACACGCAGCGCGCGCACGTCCAGCCGCCGCGCGCCAGGTCCTCCGCGCACCACGTGTGGTACCATTCGCAGCACGAGCTGCACACCAGCATCTGGAACGGTTATCGGAACTGTCTCGAGTGCCCTTCCGCGGCTACTGCTACCTACCTACAGATAAGATGGCTCATTCCCACCTACCTTACCTACCACCGATTTGTTTGTGGTAAGGATTGAAGAGAAGTAGGATTTTTTTCCTATAGTATTACCTTTAGTAACTAGTGAAAATAAAAATTCCCAGCTGTTGCCACTAAAGTGATTGGTGGTATTCCCACTATGAAAATAAATCCTATTTAATATAATATTATAAAACGTCATCATTATTTTTATTATAATTATAATTATAACAGCACATTGTCATCCAGCTGTTATGTTGTAAGATTTCAGTAAATACCTACTATCGACATTAAAACAAAACTAGATTATAATCTATCATATATGTATTTTATACAAGAATTGAAAATTAAAAGAAATGTGGTACTATTTTACTCTAATATAACTATAATAACAGCTGAATGACAAATTGATGTGCTGTTATGACTACCTACAATATAAAAGAATGATGACATTTTATATTATATGAAGTAGATTTCAAATTGGATTACTAGTCAAAAAGTAATATTTCCAAAACAATATTGTAGCTACAACTTAAAAAAATTATATATTATAATATTCATATTTAATTGTATTAAGAGCTTTTTAATTTATGCCTACATTACCAAATATTACGATATTTTTGTTTAGATTCAGAGCACTTCACTAAGTATCAACATACGGTATTACCTTTTCTTTTCCTGCACTACCACACAGGAAGCATAACCTTGCAACGGTAAATGGCGCGGTACCGATGACGCCAAATCCAGAACTGCAAACTTCATCTGGATCATAACTTTCCCAGAAGTCCACACAGATCAGTTCTGGACGATTTTGACTAAACTTCTGAGACCGTCCACGCATCTGTAAGTAAAGTTAATATAGTTTAATGATTTGGCACATTTTCAGTGGTATCATGTTGGTTCACGTCACAAATTAACATATTTTCATTGGTAATAAAATTTAAACTTACATTTGTAATGTTCGTTAGAGGTTTTATTGAAGTCTTCTTCGGTATGAGATCCATCACAGTTTCGTCTTCACTAGACTCCTGTTTGGATGGGCCTTTAACAGATACCTCTGTATCCACCTTTCTCTTCTTTGGCTCCTGCATTTCAACATCAGCAACTTTTCCAACAGTGACTTCAGATATTATTGCAGGTGCCTTATTTTCAGTATCCATTTCCATATCACAGGTAGACACTTTAGCAGCTGCCACATTCTTTTCAACAACAGGTAATACACTGTTATCCTCTTCAGATGAAGCAGATTTTTCTTGTTTTTCTTTCTCTTCTTGGGTAGGGAATGTAGCAATAGGTTGGCCTAAAACAATTGATGCACTACGACACACATGCTTGACCCTTGGTCCCTTAAGTTCAACTTTCTGTCGTTTAGGATCTTCAGACTGTTTTGAGTCACCTTGATCACCTTTATCTTTCTTCCGAACTTTAACCCTAGTAATTCGACGTTTTCTATTTTCACTGAAATCTTCGCCATCTTCCTCAGCTGAAACTTGATCTTTCTTAGTCTTTTCCTGTAAATAAAAGATAACTAATTAACAAATCTTTCAAAAACTCGTATCAAATTGGACAGAGAAGGGGCTGGTCATCGCTGATTACAGATTAACCAATCTTCGATTAGCAAATGAAATTGTTACATTCTCTTCAACTGCTTCAACAAAGGAAACTCATGGACACTAGTGTACATGTATCCGACCTATAGTGCATGCACATGGTCCTTGCCTTGAAGTCCAAACTAGGGGTTTGGTAACAAGACTGGAGGTTAGTATTCTAGATGGGAAATAATATATGTATCTACATATCCTATCATATATTATATTATCTACATATCCAAAACACTATGCTTCGCTCCACGATTGGAATGCTCGATTTCGCTCGGAAAGTGGGCAACCTAGAGTAGGACTGGGCTGGTCATGTCTGCCGGATGCCTAATAATGAGTTGTAGGGAAACTAAATGCATTAGTGGAAAAACCAACTCCAAAACTCGAATCGGGGATCCGGCAGGACCAAATAAACAAATTAATGTAATAGAAAAGGTGCGTTTTGAAGCACTCTAGTTTTTCATGTCTTACCTCAACCTTTTCAATTATTTTTTCATTGCTTTCCTCAGGCTTTTTATTGGGTTTCAAAGGAATAAAGACTTTGCTTTCATTTTCGTTAGCAGTTGGTGCATTTGTTAGTGCTGGCGTAGATGCAGATGAGCTTGACCAAGTATTGCCAGCACCTAGCCTCAATGGATTAACCTGAACTATAGGTCCAGATAGTTTAACGCTGGCTCTCATTGAAGGAGGCAGCATGGCTGTGAGCCCTGCTCTAACGCTCGGCGGCACTTGGAAGGCTCGAAGACACATTTTCAACCAACAAGCAGGACACCGGGATCTATTTTCAGATCGTACCAGCTTCCATTGTTGTGATCTCACTATTGGAGGAACAATGCAGTTACCTGAAACGAAAAGTATCAAGTTTAAATAAGTTCGATTTTAGTCAAAATAATGAACAAAAAAGAACAAACATCACAAATCTAATGCTTTTGTAGAGGAAAACAAAACCTACAGTTATATAACTATTTAGTGTAACAAGTCTTAAATAACTGTACTGTAGGTCCTTTAAACACTATTTACCTTTTAACTTAAAGGAATTTCCTTCATTTGTTTGCTAAACTTGATAACTAGATGAAAATGGGTTGACCTCACTAGTGACAAATAAATATCAAAACTTTGTACTGACCTTCTTCTCTCATACATTGCATGACAATAGTACCATTTTTGTGTGCTAGTTTTTCTCTCTTCAACAACTTTGTAATAAACTTTCGACATGATTCGCAGGAATATATTCCAAATTTGCGAGCTTGCTTTACAAACTTGTAGAATCGTACTGCACCGCACACACCACATGTCACTGTGGTTGGAGGGTTAGGAGCTGAAATACAAACATTGTAATTATGACGAAGTCTCAAATGACATAAGGGATGTAGATAATGTAATATGAATTTATTATGGGGAAACCTCTGAATAAGCATAAGGAAAAATCTGATAAGTAGTAAATACTGAAAAAAAAGCATATAAACAGACATATAATTCGTTTCATATTAACATGCAGGTCCAACCTACCACAAAAATTATTGCTCAGGGAAATAATTTTACTGCTGAGATGCTCCATCCTACTAACTTTATGAAGCCTGTGACCTTTTGTTAAGAGAAATTCAAATATGAAACTTACATGTAGATGTTGGTGCTGAGAATGGCCCATCTAAGCCGGTAGTGGCTTGAGCCGGGGTATTTAACTGTAGTCTGGCTTCCCTTATTATAACTTTGCCACTGAGCAGCTGACTAGCAGATGACTTTTCTCTTTCTGGACTAGGTGGTGGTTTTTCCTCCTCATTCCCACTTCCCTCCAGGCTGTCACTGTCCCAGCTCTCCTCAGATTCTGAACCGCTACTAGTACTGGTTGAACTACTTGCATCTGATATATCCATAAGCTTACGCATTGCATGACCAGCTCTCTCCTCTTTACTAGGCTTACTTTGCTCCATAGTCTTGCCTTTGTCACCTCCCTCAACATTTGAATTTTCATCTTGTGCATATTCTGTTTCTTTATCCTTATTAGAGAATAAATTAAGCTTGACATTTGGTTTCCTTACTGTGTTGCTGCTGAGACCAGAAAATGAGTTTGTAGTTTTGTCTTTGAATAAACTGGAAGGTGTTAAAAGCTGCTTGTCTCTGGATTTTTCTGTTTCATTTGTAACATCTGAAGCCTCATCACCTGGAGTGTCTTCATCCTGTGGTAGATTGTTGAATAAAAGCCTCTTCAGTTTAGGCTTCTTTAGTACCTTTGCTGAGCCCACAGTACCGGTTGCAGATGTTTGTTCCTCACCATCTATAAATTTCTTATTTGGTTTGATAACCCTAGATGAATGAGCACTTCTTACAGGTAGGACAAACTTTGACGAACTCTCTTTATCCACTGGAGATATGTTACGAGGAGGTGGAGATATACAACGGTTATCACTAAACTGTGAGAACTTGTTCATGGGCTTCGATAATGGATTAAGGTTTTTCCTTAAATACCCTTCATGATTATCAGATGACTTTGAACTCAAATCTGTCAGTTTTGCTGGCTTTAGTATGCTATTGAAAGTAGAGTACTCTGTTTGTTTCAATGATGATTTCTTTTTGATAATAGGCACAAGGGGTGCATGATGTTTTAGAGGAATCTTTTTCAATGGCAAGAAAATGTCTTCACAGCTTTCAACAGTGCCAAAGGTTACAGTTTTCTTCACTGGTTTAGGCTTTTCACCTTTAACTTGCTCCATTTTGTTCTGTGAGCGAGTGCGGACAGGAGACTTTGAATCACTAGTTGTAAGGTCTGGGTTTTCAATGTTGTTATCTACCACACAGTTATTCAGTAGGTTTTCATTACACCCATTTGTTTCATTTTCAGTGCTATTTTCTTTCTTTTCTTCTTCCTAGAAAAATAAGTAAAAATAGGTTATTAATGCCCGTCATAACATAACAATTTCAAAGTGAAGTGCATTCAAAGAACAAAAACAGAAAAGTCTTATTTAGTTTGTAGTCAAATTATCAGAATCAGAATAGTTTATTTGTAATTATCTTTCAGAATATGCTAAAAGCTAACAGGATTTTCCAGTTATTATTTTTTTTTATTAATGATTCTCATATGAATGAGCATACTGTATGAATGCGAGCCTAGCCTTTTCTTCGTTGCTAGGAGGGAACAGTGGCACTTTTCTGTTCTAAGGACTTTCTATTGCCAACCTAAAAAATTACAATGAAATGTGAAAATAAATTGTCAGATCATAATTGATAGATTTCCTCAGAATGAAGTATTTTTTAAAATATTAAGTATATGATGTGTGGCACAGGACCGGTCATTGTGGCAATCTTTGGGGGAGGCCTATGTTCAGCAGAGGACATCTTTCGGCTGATATGATGACGATGATGATGATGATATGATGTATCTTTTGTTTGTCTCATAGGTAGTGTGAAAGGCAATATGTGTCACACGGGTATCTTACTTAGTGGATGTTAACAATTCATCATAACACACAGGATTCCACACTTCATTTGGGCTTTAATGAACACCCTCACTGAAAATACACCTTAAAAAGACCTTTTGTACAGAGTAACAATTACAAAATATGTTTTTTTTAACTGGTAATAAACTCTGAAACTAGGCCATATCCAGAAGTTTATATGACATAGTTTCTAAATGTGGACAGGAATAAACTGTTAAAATCGGTCGGGTTTAAACAGCCCATATATCATTTTGATCCCTTGTGACACAATCTACTATTATAGTACATTGCTGCATCATACACAGAGTTGACTTTGAAGTTTTCAATTCAGAAAATTAAGAGGGTCATTAAGTACATTTGATTAGCTTTATCTCATAGTAAACATGTAATCATAATATGTGTTGAATATTAGCCAGAACTGTTTTTTTTATTATATACAAGGTATCTTTTTAATACCTATAAATTAAATTAAATTTACCTGTCTCCTACCTTGTCTGACACTACACAATAACAAGGTTACAAGTTTGTCACTACTGATTCTTGTATGTGTCAAATTAATAAGTATTCAACTAATATTACATTGCTGCAACATTTTGAAAATAATGAATTAACTATAGGTACTTTGTTGGCATTGCACAACACTTTCAATTAATAGCAATATTGGTCCATGGCATTAAAACCTTTATCTAGACATAATGGTTGCAATGTTTGGTTAATCAAAAATATAGGCTATTCTTGGTAAAATCTTTTTAGGTCAGTGCGGCTTAGTCCGGCATATTTTATTTTGAAGGAAAGTCAAGTCCGTCATATGAGTCTTATACTGTTCAATTAGGGTCGGAAATCAGTTTTTAGTCGGACTTTCCTGATAGACGGTCTTACCCGCATTGACCTTACATGATACAAAATTATATTTAGTGGATCTACTCATGATTACAGCTAACTTTTACTATGCTACTTAACAAATAGTATCAGCCTAATGAAAATGTAGACTATGATTGATATTATAGTAGTTGTTAGTGTTGTTACCATTAACACAAGTGTTGTTTGTATTGTTATAGCCGGTAGAAAGACAATAATCATGTTCATGTAAGTTTGTTCGTCAAGAAGCAATTTAAGTGCACCTCTTCTAAAATTTGACAAAATTGAAATAAAATTGACATCATATTCATAGTTTAGATCTAAATATAAAAGGGTTTACTTAAAAATTTAGCAGTAAGAATGCATAAAATTGACAAAACAATTCAATATTGAATTTTAATCTTATTAAATTAAAGTACATTGAATTCATTGGAGCAATTTTAAATCACTTAATAAGTTCTTTTCCCAATATATTTAATTCATATATACCCCAAATATTTTAATATGTTACAATTCTAAAATTGCTAATTATAATAAATGTAGTTATAATTCTAAAATTGCTTTTCCCAAGGATAAAAAGAAAGGTAGATTAATTGTGTTTGATTGTTAATGCCCTAAAAACCCCAACAGCAAATTTCTTCAACATTGTTAGAATTGCGGATGTTGTGGTTTGTAAGATTTTAAATGGGGTGTTTACCAAGTAAGTAATATAATTTGAATTATGACAAATATAAGTTTTATCACAGATTCTGTTAATAAATAAATACACAGATTTTGTTAGGAAATGTTTAAACCAAGATTATTTTTGATTAGAGGATCACTGAAACCTTTCCTGGTCTATTGTGATTGCAACACAAGTTAATAGTATTTTACTGCCAAAAATGATACTCATTGATGTTAAATATAATCCTATTCAATAAAAATAAAATATTACTTAATTATAACATCAGCTAATCTAGACCAAAAAATGTTGAGCTCAATATTTCTAACCCCTAAGTAAAACAAAATGAAAACAAATCAAATTAATGCATTCCTAAGAACATTTACTACTTCAAATATTTAAAAAAAACTTCAAAAACAAACTACAACTTGACTGCCTGTGATTATTATACATTGACACTTTTATAACTATTACTTAGATTGTGATTAGATGTCACCCATTCATTACTTTCTTTATTATTGTTAATGATGATCTATCAATCTGTTCAATAACTAGCAAACTCTTACTGTAGAACATAAACAATAACTCACAGCAAATATAAGATGCTGTGATCCTTAATTCTCGACTTGATGAAGGATCTCAAACTATGGACTTGAAATATCTATTTGGCTTTCTTGTTACCTATAATACCTTTGTCTACTCATAAGGCCTGCACGATAATTAAAGAGTAAAATTTGTTGACAAGAAAATGGAACATTGAAATGTCAAAGTACGTTGTCGTATTTGACGCTTATTACGATCGCCTCTTTATGCTAGTAGTTATTACGTAAACATAACATTTCCGCGTATGCTAAACCAAATTTATATAACGCATCCGTCAAAAAACAATGTCAATCAGTCTAAAGAAGCTTTTACCTCTTTATCCCCAGTGAAACCATTGGCGGTCCCGCCACGAGCGGGCGGTTGGCTCTCCGGAGCATTTTCATGGTAAACAGCACCCGATAGTACACTAATACGTTTTCTGTTCTGGAATTTGAGAGGTTTGCCAGGGAATCTCGACCTTCCCATTTTGCTTAACACGTAAACGAAGGACACTCAATGCGCTCCCAGAGATTGCGAAGCAACTGGCGCGCATGCTCCGGTCCGCGCGCTCCGCAACGCCATTCCACTCATTTATGCAATGTGTACAACAAATTACGACGCAGTTCTCATCACATGTACGCCCAAACATAAACACTAAATGCACCCTTCACATTATTTACTATAACGATCACTTTACACTCTTTTTGCAAAAGACGACATCATCCATCATTTTAATGGTCGTTAACGCCGTAAGTCGTAACGCTTCCATTCAACGCAGTAATGTTAGTAGTAAAACAAAAGAGAATGTCCCTTCATACTCTAACACAAAGCAATAATCTCACAAAAATCGTATTTCGTTTCATTTAAATAGCACAAGCACAATTATTTATTGAAATCAATCGGGATCGTCCATAATTTGACAAAGATGGCTGTACACCGTGCGTTAACAATAGCAAGCACGAGTGATTAACGAGACGAGGCGCGCGCGAGGCCGCGGTGTGAACGACACCTGGCTCTCGGAGGCCAGTTATGGATTTTGAACCAATCGCGACGTTAATTCGGACCGGTATGAAAACAAACATGTCGCTTGCTATTCACTGCTGTATAGACGCCTCACTCATTTCTGTGTCAATAAAAACGTTATGATCTATATAATTATAATCTGCGCGACGGAGCAGGCATTCAACGATTTTGATTCGCTAGATTGAATTACGATATGAGGCTGTCGGTTAGATATATGTATGTAGGTAGCTATTTTCAGTGTAAATATTTGCTATATTGTATGTTATTCAGTTTCTTAATTTCTGTCAGAGTTCAATTTAAAACCTTCGCATCTTCTGTTAGATTACGTATGTAAAGAAGTTAAGTTACCTACCGGCACTGGGTATTAGATTGGCATGTATTTTATCTACCTATGGAAATTGATTAAGTAGTGATTGTTGTTTATTTTTGTTTTGGTAAGTGTTAACTATTAACCCGGAAATGATGACAAGAACAAGGAGGCGAACGTTAACATACCTACATAATATAATAATACTACTAAATATTGTGGCGAAAATGTCTACTTATATGTAGGTAGTAGGTACTATTAAGTAGATAAGTGATAAGAACCTATTTACATTTAACAGAATACATATCGTAAAAATAGGTAGGTACTTAGGTAGATCGAAGTAGTTGTGAATTAAATTTTAGTGAGATACTTGATTGATTTTGATTTCACTCACTCGGAAGTAAACAAACACAATACCGAATACATTTAGGTAATTAGAAATGTTAGAATGCAAGTGAATGTAGTAATAACATTATAATTTTATTCGGTACACTTAAATGCGAACTTCTACAAAAGGTAACAATTAAGTTTAATTCATTTGAATTCATCATTTAAATTTCAACCCTTATTAACGTTTAAATTGATGTTAGACACATTTTTAATTATATTAACAGTAATATTACCCAGTAATTACAAATTTGTAAGTGCAAACATAGTACTCGACTACCCACGTACCTACGTAATCACGCACCCTTTGTGTTTAGGTAGGTACCTAATTGTAGAGGTACGATACCGCTGCTGTAGGGTGCGTAACTATAGTTACCCATAGGTACATCTACATACATATATTTATAGTGATTCGGCTCGCACAGTGAACCCCAAAACTCTACCGGTCGATCATGCGTAAAGGGCGGAGAAGGGATGGTAATAATGCTCGTCGGTGTTTGAACCCTATTCACTTCTAGCCATCCACATACGTACCTACGCATAGGTGTCTAAACACGAATTCATTTATTGTATTACTTTTCATAGTTTAGACAGTTAATATTTTCTTACTGACCTCTAGCGTGAGTTATGGGAACGAAAAGTTCCTTGCTGAAACGCTTCCTGAAATACATTGAGAGGAAACGGGCGGCATTTCCTTGGATCGAAGCGAAAGAAGCTCGCACTCACTGTTTTGAATAGTTTCACTTCTTAATCACAACTTTTTATGATAGATAACACTCACATCACTACTGTTGACACAATAATGTTTTGAAAAGTAACAATCTATGTAGAATCTTGTAGTAGGAGTAATATTTACATGAGCTTTATTGCACTGGTGTTCGTGTGTGAAACTGTAGTAGCGCGACTGGCGGAGTGGCGGCGCGCATGCCGCGAGGGACACGATGTAAATATAAAAATCTCCCCTTCTGGGGGCTCACCCGTATGAATCACTGTAATCCACCAAACTCCTATGTGTTCGTTAGAGCTTTTTGTTTGAAGTTGAAGCGAGCCCGCGTTCGAATCGTGCACGAATCATGGCGTCGGTCACCCTTGTGATTCAAATTTGAGCGGTATCGAATTATGATGCAAACTTCCGTGTACCTCTTAACGAAATATTGATCGACGCGGTCCCCGTCGTCTGTGGACATTTTTCCTGGAGCGACTAACTAAGAACGAAGATAATCTCCGTATATCGTTCGGTCACTATCCTTATAAAGCACAAATCTGAGACCCCCATTGTAGCAGGTAGATATTTTTTGTATTGTTTGGGTCGATGGCTGTGGATTAGGAGTAAAAAAAGACTGGCATCTACCTACATTTATATGAGTAGGTACATCCGCACAATCTTGTTTCTTTATTTCTATGGAATATTCGACTACATATTAGATTGGGTTACATTACATATTACTTAGGTACGAGTACCTACTTACCTATAGGTATTGAATAATTGCAAGTAGGTAGCTAGGAAAAACCACCAGGGTCGCGTTTTATTAAAGCGAACGATAAAACGCGACTCTGTGTCGCGTTTAACTAATAATTTACTTAATTAGAAGGTATAAATTAATTCATACGTATTATACCACGGGTGTAACGTAACGTCATGCCCGAAACGTCAGGATAATGTTACGCAACTAAGTCCAGGTTCGCGTTTTATAAAGTTACAATTTACAATTTTGCTATTGGCTTCTCTTTCTAGCCCATATGTGCGTGCGTTAGAGAGGCAAACAGCGAAATTGTACCTAAAATGTAACTTAAATTAACGCGACCCTGTTTTTCATTAAACCACGAATGTATATGAAATGAGTAGTACTAAGCAGAATAATAGTACATTGTGCATCATGGGAGGTAAGTACGGAATTGGTAACGAGAGCGTTAGAAGCCCGACGCCGTTAGGCGGAGAGCTTTTATGACTCGAGTTAGTATTCCGCTTACCGACCGTGATGCATACAATGTTTTTCATCACACTTGCCGACAGAAAAATAAGTTTTAAGATATAATATTATTAAATGACGTACTGACAATTCTATTACTCCCTAGGGAATTTCACTTTTCTATTACTCCCGCTGCGCGCGCAAACAATGGCGCGCTTAGACAGCAAGTGTGATGAAAATGTAATTATGTCCATTCCATAGGTGAAGTTATTTAAATAAATGAACGGAGGCCCTACCGCGAACTTAAAAATTCGGAAATTTGTCTCTGTCATTCCAACGAAGGTGTCGTAAGAGTGACAGAGATAAATTCTCGAAATTTGTGGACATTGCAAGTTCACGGTAGGGCCGCAGATTACTTAGTCTACTACTACTAGTAACTACAGTATACATTAAGATTACGAAGGTGGAGGTCCTAGGCACAAATTCTATATTGTGTCCCAGGCTGGGTGTTTCAATACTTTATATCATAATATGTCTTGCTTAAGTTTTCTAGTATAAGTTGTTTATGTGTATTTCTTTATTCAAGTTCGTTCCGAATATTTCTATACAAACGATATAAAAATTAAAAGATCGTCCCCTACATCGCGGTTTGAAAAAAAACATTGCAATGCTATGCTATGATTCACCTCATCAGTATTCATGCGGATCCTGTTTAAGAATCAGTTACTTCCTGGGTCGCGTTTTATAAAGTTACAATTTACAATTTCGCTGTTTGCCTCTCTAACGCACGCACATATTGGCTAGAAAGAGAGGCAAACAGCGAAATTGTAAATTGTAACTTTATAAAACGCGACCCTGTTCATTTTAAATACAGGCCTACTACCGCGAAAATCGAAATTCGTAAATTTCGAGGATTTTTTCCTGTCACTCAAACGAAGGCGTCATTTCATTAGAGTGAAAGAGACAAATCCTCGAAATTTACGAATTTCGTTTTTCGCGGTAGGGCCGCAGGGCGTCCCACGGCGATGCCACATGGAGGGAAAGTACCTTAAAAACCTTCTAGCCCCGGGGTTGAATCACGAGCGAAGCGAGTGGTTCTAAAATAGAATCCTGAGCGTAGCGAGTGTTTTAACATACGAGAAGTCAAATACCTTTGCACCCGTATGTAACACAAAACTTTTCTCCTCACTATGGCGAGCAAACTCGAAAAAGGTAATTATTTAATAGCGCGGTGCCATAAAAAATATATATTTAGTACGCATGTCGGAGTCAATCCAGATCGATTTAGTTCAGAGTTCAGATTGATGTCAACACTGTATAAAGCACAAACAAATTCTGAGATTTTTTGTATTTGCTATTAAACCAAATGGGCCCACGGAAGACCAGCGCGGGCCTTCGGGCTAGCACTACTCTGAGTTGGCTCCAGTTCGTGATGCACCAACTTTTCTCTGTTATTATTGTATTTATATTGTCTTGTGTGTCACGAATAAATGTTTATTTCCTTGGGAATCACGGGCTTACAAATCCCGGTTTTTTGATACAGATCCAACACGTAGAGGCCATTTGGAGAAATTTGCTGTGTTGTACACCTGGGTCACGTTTTATAAAGTTACAATTTACAATTTCGCTGTTTGCCTCTCTTTCTAGCCAATATGTGTGTGCGTTAGAGAGGCAAACAGCGAAATTGTAAATTGTAACTTTATAAAACGCGACCCTGCTGCAACCCATTCACGGGCACATCAATTGCACATCAATACCTAGATATCCGTAAACCAGTCCCAGCAGGCGTATAAGAGACTGTTGAGAAGTAATGGAAAAGACGATGGAGGATGGATGGATCAGAAATGGAACTATAGAAAAGAGGTCCGGACGCCTGCTATAACAATGATTGAATGATCTGCTATCGAGGCAGGCGGTGACTTGCCGCAATACCGGTGTAGGCGGCTCAGGAGTGTAGAGAGGTATACACCGCTTTCTGCGCAATGGCTTGACAGCCGCTACACCAACTCGAGACTTATGCAAATTTACACTTTCACCCCTGGAGCATATATATATAGCTCCGACGACTCCTCTCTGGACGGCCAATTAAGGCAAGCCAGAGCTGAGAGTCCTACGGGTCCCTTTGGGATTCCACTCCGACCGACAAAGACACGCCGGAGGCGGGGACCCTGACCGACTCTCGTGAGCACTCAGGTCCATGGGGTCGTTACTCCCCAACAGCTCGTTACAATGTTTATTATTATTACTATTATATAAAATAATTTATTTATTCAATTCAGTCTTGTCTGAATTCGTTATTAACCCACCTATTATGTAGTTGGAAACTGCCATGGTGACCCTTATAAAAGTTATAAAATAATGATTCTCTTTATTTCGATATATGAAATATGTTAAAAATTGCATTCGATTTCTCACATAATATTTTATTAGGCTCGATGTCTGGGTCGTGTTTTATAAAGTTACAATTTACAATTTCGCTGTTTGCCTCTCTAACGCACGCACATATTTGCTAGAAAGAGAGGCAAACAGTGAAATTGTAAATCGTAACTTTATAAAACGCGACCCTGATTATCTGACAAATAATGGTTTTAGTTGTAGCTCAAATATTTTTTCTCATCCGCGACGGCATGCTAGCTGTCAGTAGTGTCAGCTGTCAGTGTGTACATGCACTGGCGGTATTTTTTACCGCCTTTTTCGCCATTATATCCCATTATTCTTTGTGTTGAAACGATACTCTCGTGTTACCGAGTATTCATTCATCTTGTGTGGTGTGGTCACTGGTTACCAATATTTAGTTTACCAAAGCAAAGTCTGTAGTGCTTTCTCAAGTTCAACTTAATCCTTTAATAAGATAAATAAGGCTGTCGTTTTTAATACGAATTATAAAATTGTTAAAAATGCCTGCTGAGACACAGCCCATCCTAAAATTCACACGCTTAAGCGAACATGCTTTCCCTCCTGTACATGGCTCCGAAAAGGCTGCTGGTTTCGACCTCAAGAGGTACCGTATTTTACAAGAGACTGTCGTGATTCTTTGAACATGTGAAAATGTCACGTTTTTCTCATTATTTCCTGTTACAGCGCTTATGAGTATACAGTTCCTGCCAGAGGTAAAGAAGTAGTGAAGACTGATTTGCAAATTGAGCTACCATCAGGATGTTATGGCAGGGTGGCTCCCCGCTCAGGCCTAGCAGTTAAAAACTTCATTGATGTTGGAGGTAAGCCATAATCTGATGATTGGTTGTTACCTTGATTTGAATATTGGTCCCTTATGTAGAAGAAACAAGTTGTGTCATTTTGTGACAAGTACAGGGGGGCTAGGACAGTACTAATGCAATTCAGCTTAGGATGTAATCTGAACCGCACTCCATAGAAAAACTGTCAAAAATGGACAGGCCAAAACCCGTTTTTAACCATTTTTGTGGCATTAGCAAATTTTTATATTTAATTGGATATTATATAAATTAGCAACATAGTGTAGTACATGGGCATTTCTCCGAGTGTTTCAACTGCTCTGACTTTGTTAGCAGCCTTATCGTACTATATACCTGAGTTATGCTTACATACATTTAATTTATTAAAATCAAATAGATATAACATTAATAGATAATGCCTCACATGGCCTCCATAACACGTTACATTTGCAAACATAATGTGATAGCAACAAAGTTTATAGCAGGCTGTGGAATTTTCAGCCTTTGCATGTTGGATGTTGGAGTGATATTAATATTTCAAGAAAATAATTTTGATTTCCACATAAACTTGAGGGGGCAGCCCACCTCTCATTATACCAGAATCTTAAAGGGATTCAGATAGAAGGTGCAAGCATGTATTGCTTGCTTTTAGAGCATAGTTCAAGGTGCCTAGCCTTATACTAGTTATAATAGACTGTATATACCCAAGAAATTTGAACAATTTCTACTAAGGTCTGGAGTGGCCGAGTGGTTTAGGCATTATCTGCAAAAACGGACATGTGTGTTCTTAGAACCCAAGTGTTGGTGAACTAGATCTTTTTTGTTTTATATGACATCTAATATTTCTAATTATGGGAATTTGCCTCCTAATGCATCCATATGCTTAATAGGAGAGGCCTTTGTCCAGCAGTGGACTGATTATAGGCTGATGGTGTGAATGTAAAAAAGCAAAATTTTACAAATATTGTCATTAAACATTAAAAAAAATATTCAATTAAGACTTAGTTTACTTATCATAAATGGACATTAACAATTGTGTTTTATCCTTTTTGTAGCTGGTGTGATAGATGAGGACTACAGAGGAAATGTTGGAGTAGTGCTTTTCAATCATTCTGACCAAGATTTTAAAGTAGCTAAAGGTGATAGAATTGCACAGCTGATTTGTGAAAGGATTTACTATCCAGATCTTGTTGAAGTTGGAAGCTTGTCAGAAACTAAGCGTGCTGATGGAGGATTTGGCTCTACAGGAACTCAATAATATAATACACAATACTTCTTTTTGTGATACTTCTTTTATAAGTAAGGTTAACATAATTACATAACATTTAAATCATAAATAGTTTCATTTACAAATAGAACTGCCACATATAGTAAATAATAGTATAACTCACAAGTATTTAGTCACTACATGTGAGATGTTTTGGGAGAGCCCAGGTTTTTGTATGCTTCTCACATGGCGACTAAATACTTGTGAGTTTAGCCTTTACGTTATATTTATGTGAAGTATTATGTTATGTTATGTCTCACGATAGTTTAAATTCAATTGCCACTATCATTTTTCTATTGGTTCAAAATTGTCCAAAACACTTGGGAGATCAACTTTCTCAGGAGTTAAAGTTTGTGCAACTGTAGAAACGGGTTCCTTTCCTCTCATCAGGAAAGGCATCAAAAAACTTTTTATTTTGTTGTCACTGGGAATGTTAAAATCTATCTCTGCTTTTTGTACTCTTCTCTCAAGCAAGTCAACATTGCTGGTTAGTTTTACGATTATGTCAGTAACTGTATTAATTTTCTTTGAAAGTAAAGTTATTTCGCTGCGGTATTTACTGATATCCTCCGTAAGAGCTGATCCGCATTCCCCGTTCTTTGTCTTTATCATTTGTAGGACACTGGTTAATTCTTCCAGACGCGTCAGCATATTGTCTATTTCATCCTGGACTGTCTGGAATCCACTTGAAAGATCCAGTTTAAAGTAAGCTGCGTAGT
>JALPQI010023204.1:0-18075 GCA_025490895.1 Thaumatotibia leucotreta
TAGAGAATGAACCAGGGATCGGAACCGGTTTTTTGGAAAAACCTCGAAATAGCTCAATGTTTCAAAATGTTTTACACTCTTTATGTAGTACTGAACATGTTATGTAATTACCAACATCGTATTCTTAAATAACTCCATTAATAAAGAATTTATATGCCGATGAACGAAAAAGAACGGAATTCGAACCGTTCTTTTGTATGGACAAAAGACCGGTATCCGATCCCTGGAATGAACAATGTATGTATTTGCCTCTATGGCACGTAAAATATGTGCCAGTGCACATGGTTAAAATCAGAAATTCTAGATGGCACTGCTCTCCGTAGTTCTTGAAGAGCTAGCTACATGGTTAAAATCAGAAATTCTAGATGGCACTGCTCTCCGTAGTTCTTGAAGAGCTAACTAGATGGCGCAATACGTAGTATATTATAAAGTTCCTAGATGGCATTGTAGGCGCTTATGAAAACCATTATCCGATAGATGCCGCGAATTCAATCAGTTAATGTTTCGAACTATAGATGTCACTAAATTGTATTTTTTTTAGTTCTCTCGCAACCGACAGATGGCACTAAATCATACATTTCACTTGAAATCTATAGTGACATCGTACTGCAGTTATTACACGCTAGATGTCAGGCTAATTTTAGGCAGGTGTCCTAGCTAGTAAATTCACGTCGGGCGCCAAAGATGGCGCAGAAATCAATTATTTATTATTAAAGTTAGTAACGATAGATGGCGTCATGCTTGTTAGTTCTCATTGTTTGTTGATAGATGGCACGCGTGACGTGTTGATTTTCCTTTCACCCGATAGATGTCGTGCCACAGGTAGTTCTTCCAATGTAACATGAGTACAGTATTTTTTACAATAGATGGCGCATTTATAAATGTAAGACTAGTTCCGTAACCACCTATAGATGGCGCTGACAGCATTAGTTTCTCCTAATTCCGCCAGGTGTCGCGCTAGTACTTAGTAGTTTTGGCAGCTCTCGATAGATGTCCTTTTTCATTAGTTCGTGTAGCTTCTCACAGATGGCGCAAATATCAATGAACGGAATATTGGATTGTGTTCAATAGATGGCGTTGAAATCACTTCCGTTTAGTTATTCATTTTCGCAAAAGATGACGCTATTCTCAATAATTTTTAATTTCTTTAAATTACTCCAGATGGCGTTGTTATAATTTAAAAATATTACAATAAGATATTTAGATTACTTACAACATTTAGAACACTTTCATCTAAAAATTGTGACATTATAATTGTATATTCTCACATTTTTTATTCAAAACATAATTTTTACCATCTCTTAGGAATTGTTTATCTTAATATAAATTATTAGAAATGTAGCCATAGGCATGGGTATTTAACGATTAAAAGAGCTTGAACTGTATTTGGAGGGAAACACCAGAACTTTTCGAATTACAGAATGGGCAATGAGAGTTATTTATGGTATTTGGTTCCATATTTTGTCCATCGAAGCATTAAGCAAGCATACATCAGTGTAGTGATGTAGCGTGAACCCATTTTTATTTAAATTTTGCTGGTTTTTTAAGTCACAAGGCAGAGAAGTATACTAAGTTGGGTTTGGGGTTTGATAAGGTCTCCAAATAACCTGGCTTTGGACTGATTTTGCACTCTCCAGTTAACAGTATCTGTCAGAAAGATGTTAGCTCTGTCCTTTTTTTTTACTAATGATCTGACAAAAGTATACTGAGCATTTTAACTAACGCAGTATACGTCTGGGGGTTGAAACATCAGCCCTTAATATAACCTTCAGCTGCCTAACTAACATAAAGTATGTTACAAAACAAAAATGCATTCTACTCTGTAGATTCTACTTTAGTTTTACTTTAGTATTGAATTGCTGTGCATTTGTACCCAACCCCTGTAAGACAGGGGCATTTATACCAATACATTAAATCAGTAAGTGGGTATCTGTATACTTAAGCACTAGGGTTACCAACACAGATGTCATATATACCATAGATCAAGCAAACGTATCTACTTAGCGTGTCAAATGAACTCGGTGAAATCCACTGAGTTGTCCGTCTTTAATCGCAGCTTGCAGCTTTCGGGCGTCAAATTTTGTAAGTTGAAGTGAACAAAAACATTAATAATGCCTCCTTAAGTAATATTAATTGCAACAACACAAAAAAATATGAATACTCAAGGGCCTGAGACATATTTAAAATCATAGGTAAGTAACAACTTCAGTACAAAATCTGAAACGCTCGGCCGCCATACAAATGAATGAACTTGTTTCTTCTATCCAAATCTAATTCTGTGGTTACCAACAATCTATACGGATGGCCGTTTTTTGACTGTGATATGTGACGCTAGAAAATAATGAAGTTATTAAAGCTAATTTTGTTTTACAGGTCACAAGCGACTGGCATTGGTGGCCACACACAAACCAAGAGCTAAAACGAACTACAAAGCCAATTCCTCCTAGTCTTGAGACCTGCCTGATTGGTATGATGAATTTATTTTATACTAAAGAAATATACTTGAATGTCTGAGCGTTTCAACCGCCTAATTTTGGTGGCATCATTTTTGGCGAAGTTTCTAAACGTCTCAATGTTATACTTCATTTGTATACGGTACCGTGCCTCTTTCAAATGACAAAGTAGCACATTGTAACGAATAGAAACTAAGGCAAAAATGATACCACCAAAATCTGGTGGTTGAAACGCTCAGATATTCACCCACAAGCATATTTCCGCTCTATGAGCTTTTATCTGGGCTTTTACAAATGCATAAGCTACCCAGGCACTAAAAGTCGGATTTGTTGAAAGAAAATATATAATTATTAGTTGCCTAAATTTATATATGGTGTGATTTCAAGGTAACCATGGTATTACAAACAGGACTCACAAAATAAATCCAGTGGAAGTTCTGCGATGAGTCCTAATTTTAGGCTAATGTCTCGATCATGCGCAACTTCTTGCCGGTTACTGAATTGAATATATCGTAGATCTGCCTCCACTGTGTCCTCCCAGCGGTACCTGGCGATGAAGTTTTAAATCAGATTGATAGGAGTTTCTTACTACTTCTCATTATGACATTTTATTAGTGTGCCCTAGGGTTTCAATGTGTTGAATACATCAGAGGCCGGGAGGAGTTGAGTACAGTACATCAAGAGCCCGGGAAAATCCGTTTTCACGCCGAGGCATGTATAGTGCAAACATACAAAAAAAAAGACAATGTTGTCGAAACTAGAAAAAAGTTACTTTGCGGGCCTAGGCCTGAGGAGTGTTATGAAATTGCATTTCGACCCCAGTGAGTTACTGCGCCCTAAAACCGATACTTCCGAGTCTTTTTTATTTTAAGGAACGTAAAGACAATATTTCATTGCATGTTTGAGAAAAGTTTGTTACGGTGAAAATATATAGATTTGTTTCTTCGTTCGCAGCCGGTGCTCTTGGCGTAGCTGGAGGAGTGGAATGGCGCATCAGACTGGGACAGCGAGTGGCGGCCGGCGCACCGTTGAGAAACGCCATCGTCACGCAAATATCGCCGCGGGCTAAAGTCACGTTGGTGTCTGACGACAATACTTTCACAAGGGTGAGTTTGCAGTACCTACTTAGTCCACTATATCCAAAGGTAGGAGTAGAATGACGCAACAGACTGGGATAGAGTTAGAGAGTGGTGGCTGGCGATCCGTAACGGAACGCTATCGTGACGCAAATATCGCCGCGGGCTGAAGTCACTTTGGTGTCTGACGACAATACTTTCACAAGGGTGAGCTTGCAGTACTTAATTACTACACTCTATCCAAAGATAGGAGTCGAATAACGCATCAGACTGGGACGTTAAGGAACACCATCGTCACGCATATATCACCGCGGGCTAAAGTCACTTTGGTGTCTGACGACAATACTTTCACAAGGGTGAGTTTGCGACAGCCACTACTACTGTCGCTCTAATAGCTTTGAATACAGAGCTAGGCTTACAATGGCATATATTAATGGGGTTAGAGTGATGGCTGTCACTCCGTTAAGAAACATCATCGTCACGGAAAATATGGCCTCGTGCTAAAGTCAGTTTGGGATATGACGACAATACTTTCAAAAGGGTGAGTTTGCGATACGCACTTACTACTGCTGATGTAATAGCTTTAAATACTAAGCTTACAATGGCGTACGTGGTTGGGGAAGAGAGTGATGAATGTCGCTCCATTGAGAAACGCCATCGTCACGCAATTATCGCCTCGTGCTAAAGTCAGTTTGGGTTCTGACGACAATACTTTCACAAGGGTGAGATATTTGCGTATCTGTGTTTTGTAGTAACCCATTTGACTTAGCATTGCGTATCAGACACTGGGATAATAAGCGGCGGCAGATAGCAGTACCGCAAATATTCCAGGTTAAAGTTACCTTGACGAGCATGTACAAGCTATCGTCACGCAAATAACGACTTAGACAAAAGTCACTTTGGTGTCTGAAGACAACTAACTACTAGGATTAGACGGTCAGTGAGTTTAGTCTAACTTACTTTTGCTGTACTCACAGTCTCGCACTAAACCTGAACCTAAGTAAAATACCATGCCAGATTGCGCCAGCGAGTGGTAACTAGAGTGCCGTTGAAAACCGCTGTCATCAAGTAAATATCGCCTTATGTACTTCCACAACAAACATATTAAGCGACACTAGCGTGGAAAACTCATCACGCGTATATGCATTTTGTGCGGACCGAGTAGGTTAGCAGTTAGGGCTATAAAGTCCTAAGTTTAAGTTTTGGTATTTACGAAACGCCGTTACACCATATTCCGTTATAATATTTATCGACATAATTTATACCTTAACCCTTATTCATAAACTCCTAACTTAACAAGCCACTAAGAATTGTTTGAATAAGGGGGTTAAAGTTTACATTCCTTTCACAGATGGAACTAAGCGGCATTCAAAGCATAGAAAGCGAACGCCTGATCACCCCTTTAGGAGGCGGCGAGAGCGGACTACGCGTCTGCGCAGCATTATTAGGCGCCGGGCCGCAGGCCACGCCCATGCATCCTCATCATTTGCCTGGTAAGTTAAGAAAGGATCAAGGAGCTAACGTAATAGGGTTGATGACTGTAGTTAAAATAAATTATTTAACATTATGCACGACGTAATACACGAAGAAATTATTACTAAGATGTAGATTGCAGTAATTTTTGCACAAAACTTCTATTTAATGAATTGAAAAGAACTTAAAAGAGTTAGTCATTTGGCAGTACTAAACATGACGTCACTTTTGAGTATTTCATATAAAATTCCATAGTGGTGATCGTTTTGATAGTTCGAAAAAATATGCTGATTTGACTTGCCAGTCATCATGCCTATTATACTTACCGTGGGACTAGGTCGATTTATGTAAGATGTCCAAAAATACCGATTACGAAATCACGGCTCTGTTAGTTTCGGGAAATATTATTTGACAGACTCTTATCTTACTTACGACCTTTTGTTTTGCGTCATTAATAATAGAAAAGTGTTCATGCAAAACAAAAGGTCATCATAAGTGAGATAACAGTCGGTCAAATAATATTTCCCGAACTATACGAATAGGGGAAAATTACGAATAAAAGCGTAATCAAACAATTGTTTAATATGTCACCGTCCTGTGTTGCAGCGGAACTGGATGTCTACGGACTAAGGAAGCAGCAAATCGAGTTGCTAACTCTATGCGCGGTGCGCGGCCTGCTCACTACTCGGACGCGGCTTCGGAAGGTGCTACTTCAGCCGCCTGACACTGGTAATTTTCGTTCTTTAACCGACTTCAAAAAAAAGAGGAGGTTCTCACTTCGACACTTCTCATTTTTTTTGGTGTATGTATGTTACCCGATATCTCCGAGAAACGTGAACCGATTTAAAATTATTTTGTGATGGAACGTGTACATTGTACAATCTCGAGATGGTGCCATTGGCACCAAGTAGGGGTCTGATGATGGGATCTTGGAGAATCGAGGGATCTCTTCAAATGTTATAGATACATGTATGGCGCTTTTGGTCATTTTAATTCATTTACAAGAATTTTCATTCAGAAAGTAGGATTTGATGATAGGAAACCAATGATGGAAACCACAGATGATAGAATCTTGGAGAAATTGTTTGTTTTGATTTTTTTAATTTGGTGTTTATTTTTAAATATATCTGAAGACGACACGTCAGACAGGGCAAAGTGGAAAGAGAAGACGAGGAAAGCAGACCCCACCATCAGATGGGAATAATAATTGACAAGGAGAGAGAAAGAGAGATTTTAAAATACATTCCTTAAAAAGTGCCACTTATGAAATATTACACTTTTGGGTAAAATTGACGTAATTTCCAATCAGAATTACGAGCTCTGCAATGTCGTGCAATTATCGATTTAAATTGCATTAGTGAACCGTTTCGCTAAATATTTAAATATGTTTGAGTTTCACATTACGACGGCGACGACGTACAAGGTTCTAAGTTCTGAATAAACCTTCAGCAACACTATATTCGTTGTTGTCATCGGGCTAGTTATAATTCTAAAAATCACGAGCTCTATCCATTTCTGGTGAAATTATTTATTTATTTAAGCTTTATTGCACAACCACATGCGGCAATATCCTATAATTACATTCATTGCCATCCGTGTTCACGTAATTTTTAATATCAATAAGATTGGCTGCGTTAGCCACATGCGGGCACACCAGGGATAACAACGGAGTCGACAGCAGTTACCGTGGCCGGATCGGCCGTGGAGAATATTATTGCACAAAATAAAAAAAAATACAAATGGCGGACTTAATGCCTAATGGCATTCTCTACCGGTCAACCATAAGACCTAACAGAAAACGAATAAAAACGTGCAAAAGGAGTCAAAAGCAATGTTATTGAATTATGAACTTTTTTGGATTTTTTGGGGATGGGGAATGGGAAATCGTTTAAGTTCGCTCTTCGGTTACCTGCACATATTTTCGTTGGTTCGCCAGACATATTTGGATGTAATGATACCTATATTATTATTCCTGTCAATAATCCTCGCAACAGTTTACCAGGCGTAGCCAAAACGTCAATCGCTAACGCTCAATCGTGAATCCGAACGAAAATCAACTAACTTTCTTTGTCTCACTAATAAGAAAGAGTGACACAGAGTGAACACTGCCGTCGAGTCTCATCTCTTCGCCTAAAATACCGTTCGCGTAGTGTAAAAGTTGTAGTTTCCACATTAATTTTAGGGTACGGTGCACAGAATTACTTTATAGTAAGTATGAAAAACATGTACTCTGCTAGCTGACAGTATACTTTAAAAATAAGGCGGTAACTTCAACATTTCACGCTAGGCGAAGATAGATATCCTAGGCGAAGATACGAGAATCGACGGTACCAAACGATACTGAGCGTTAGCGATTGGCAAAGCTCTCAAGTCATTCATTAAACTTCTTCCAATCAGGTTCACCAGACGCGACCTCCGGCACCGAGGGCACGCTGTTCCGCCGCCTGCTAGCGCTGGCCATGCGGCCGAGCCCGCTCGCCGCGTCGTACTCGCCGCGCGAGCTGGCCTCCGCCGCGCTCACCATAGTGCAGCAACTGGCCGCCCACGTGCACGCCCACGGTGGGTGGCTGTTCATGACTAACTGAGGCCTCGACGACGCTGTTCCGCCTGCTAGCGCTGGCCATGCGGCCGAGCCCGCTCGCCGCGTCGTACTCGCCGCGCGAGCTGGCCTCCGCCGCGCTCACCATAGTGCAGCAACTGGCCGCCCACGTGCACGCCCACGGTGGGTGGCTGTAGTTCATGAACAGACATCGGATTCCGTGGGGCGAAATATCTTGACAGCTAGGGTCTTCCTATATCGATATACTCATTTATCGATACTTGTTCTAAATACTAATGATCACACAAAGGTTTGCTTATAAAATATTTTTTTATCAAAAGAGTATTACCTATAATAATAAAATAGCAGCTAAATTTTCTTCTACTTTTTGGAAAACGTTTTTAAAAATTTATTCGTCCCAATTTTTTTTTCATGACTGTCTGATTAAAGTAAACCACTAGATTTTTTTTTTCATATTTTCGGAAGGTAAGCGTTTCCGTCTTGGCAAAAAAATCCATTTCAAGTGTCTAGAACACTTCAATTTCTGTGGAGGTTATAGGAGCATAACAAAATTTCATAAAGTGATCAATAGTTACAAAAAACACACACAATATTGGGGGCGGTCACTAGTATATAGAACTAGTATCGATAATCGAGTTTATCTTGTGTGCTGACCAGCGACGCTGGTCCGCACACTACAGTATATAGTACATTGTGTATTAAGGGCGGTAAATAAGATATTCTTGTACCGCCCGTGACACACACAATGTTTTTCATCACACCTGTGAGGCAAAAAAAGTAAATAATAGTACATTGTGCATCAAGGGAGGTAAGTACGGAATTACTAACGAGAGTGTTAGAAGCCCGACGCCGCCAGGCGGAGGGCTTTTATGACTCGAGTTAGTATTCCGCTTACCGACCGTGATGCATACAATGTTTTTCATCACACTTGCCGACAAAAAAATAAGTTTTAAGAAAAAACATTATTAAATGACGTACTGACATTTCTATTACTCCCTAGGGAATTTCACTTTTCTATTACTCCCGCTGCGCGCGCAAACAATGGCGCTCTTAGACAGCAAGTGTGATGAAAAACTATATATTTTCACAAAACTACTCTAAAATGGTCTAAATCATTTCTCAAAATCAGGGATGACTTAAATCCATCGTGCTTATAAAAGGAATCTCGGCGCGGCGCGTGTCGGCAAATGTCGTATGAAAATCCATTATTGCCCATGGGCATAATACAGCTCATTACGTTCAAGTATGCCTGCGTATAATAACACTTTTTACGAGCAGGTGTGATGAAAATATTATTATAACTGGCTGCTACTACTGCCGCACGTGACGCTCACGGTCGGTGGCTCGACTATAGTTGGAAATTTCTAAGAATTTACTTTTGACAGTTATAGATTAAACTTTATTAATAGGAGGGTATGGCTAACCGTTTTTTCGATAGTCGTCTAGTAGTAGTTCTAAAGTGACAAAAGTTAATTCTTAGAAATTTCCAACTATAGCTCATGAGTCTAAGGCCTGAGTAGACGCTTCAGCGAGGCGTCCATGTTAAACAAATGGGAACGTATGCACGGTGCCTGATTGCGCGCCGTCTAAACCCCTGCAAGCCTAGCCAAGATGCCATTCTGCAATCGTATACGATAAGTCACATGTCCATAATTATGTATGGAACTGATCACGTGACCTATCGCACGAATCTATCATTCTCATACATTTATTACCAGATATCGTACGATTTCAGCATTTTTGGTGCAGTGTTACGAGTACTTAGTAAACGAGTAATAACACACTGTTAGACAATATCGAACCTTAACTCAATATCTCCTTATAAATAACTTACACCATATCCCTTAATTGAACTACATTGCACCAATAATGCTGGAAATCGTACGATCGCTGTTTATTAATTATTGCTTATCGTATTCAGAGCAGAATACCTAGCATCTTGGCTATTGCCTGAGGGCTCTCGACTGTTGCCACTCGCGCCTTACACTAAGTCATGACTCTCTCACGGTACTAATATGTACAGGAAGAGTGCCATGTACAGTCGCTATCAGATTCTCACACTATAAAAGTGTAATTGGAGTATTCCATGAAAACATCTACTTTTTGTCGCTTACGTGTCTCTATGGTAGCTACCCTAATGCAATATGCTAGCTGCTAGGAAACACTGTCAATCTTAAAGCCTAGATATGTTATTATTAATTATTATACCGTAACTCAGCTTACTAATTTAAGTTTTCAAAAGTATTGAAAAGACAGTGTCGCTTACGACACTTTTCATGGAATGTTCCAATTACAAAAATCTCAAAGCTATATCTCCTAATAATAATTTAATATTCCAGGTGACGAGAAAGACCATGAAACGCCCCCTGAACTGCCCTTAATCGAGAGAAGCAACCTGATGCAAACGTCCAACGGCCCTTCGACCAGCACAAGCAATGCGGCCCCATTAGGTCTGTGACCAAACCCAATTGACCTTGCAGTACAGATAAATTCACGAAAGCTGGCACGAATGCTTCGAGTAAGTGACAGAAAGTATCTAAGTATATGTGGATGTCAAAATGACAGTAGATACAGGTTGGTATAGCACTTCCGCATACACTCAATGATAGATGTCATTTATTTCATTCATTCCATTCGTGCCAGCTTTAGTGAATTTACCTGTAGTAGACATTTCACAATGGATGTAATAATGTGAGAAATGGTTTCTTAAATCTGACTAACTTCTGCTGTTCAGATTTTTTTCATCCGATACAATAAAATTATCAACGCATGAAATGACGTCGATCTGCGTCAAAAAAAAAATACTTTATTAATTTTAGATTCAGCTCACACTTGACCATAATTTTGGTTATGCCAAAATTGTTTTCTCAAAAAAATACCTAATGTCTCCTTAGACAGCTTCTCTGCATCTTCTATCATTTCTGATTTCCCCATACTGTCCCACTTAAAAAAACTCTCTATACCTACTAAACATGTTGTATCTCGTGAAATTTACTGACACAAGTTGTGTCTCTGCCATTCCTATTGAATATTTTGATATATTTTTTTTTTGAAATATACAAGACGTAAACAATAGGACCCAGATCCGTTAAATAAAGTATTTAAAATTAAACCATTTTTAATTGCAGCTCGGAAAGACCTCAACACGTGGAGCAACTCGCCGCAGGTGAAGCAAGTCGTCGAGATGGGGTTTTCTAGAAACGCCGTCTACTCGGCCATACAAGTACTCGGTGAGCTATCTATATCACAGCCTATCTCAGTTCACTGCTAGACCTCTCTGTGCTAGGCCTCTGCTATTAACTATGCATATCAACGCATACTAGGTGCCCATGAGGAAAGGGAAAAAATCTAACAGCATGTTCCGGAGACTAAAAGAAGCATTAATGTTAAATGAGTTTTAGTCAAATGTTCTTTGAATGATTACACAAAAAAAGGATTTTATTAATGAAATTATCGCAAAAAATGTACTTTGAAGTTTTTTCCATTTCATCATCATCAGCCTATGATAGTCCACTGCTGGACGTAAGCGTCTCCTATTAACTATGCGTATAGATGCAGACGCATTAGGAGGTAAATGCCCATAATCGCCACGCTGGGCAAGCGGATTGGCGATCGCAGTAATGTGTCCACTATGATGAATTGATGACGCTGCTGCCCATCATCAATCTTTTATCAATTAATGCTCAGTGACACTTCAATCCCTTAGTCGACTTTTACGACACCCGCAGGAGGAGTTAGGGTGGTGACAAATGTATTCTTACTGCCGTCACCACACGGCCAATCATTTGCATTTGATTTTTACATTTACTAGATAATTAAAGTTTTTTTTGTTCATTTGATGTCTGTCAATTGAGTGTGACAAGACTTAGACAACATGGTGACAAAATCGTTTCCTAAAATGCGTTTATCATAGCGTAACAGTCTAAAACGGTTTTAAGAAAAAATCTAATTTTCTCTCAAAATACACTGAATCCAGAAAACTTCATATGACATTTTTAACTTCAAATTTGGCCAGAAATCTGCTGTTGAATTTTTCCCTTTCCTCATGGGCACGTAGTATTATAATCGTTACGCTTAACAAGCGGGTTACCCATCGCATTATGCGCGCTTTCCACTGCGAACAGAGCGGAGTCATTAATGGGTCCGTTTAACATTCACTGCTGCTGTGACTCGCAGCCGTCAACTGAATACTAGTCCTTAGCGAGCGATGAACGTGAAACGGAGCCATTAATGAGTCCGCTCAGTGGAAAGCGGGCATTAGTGTGGCCACAATTATCATGATGATGATGATACTAATGCTCATCATCAGTCTTCCAGAAATGAATGTTCAGTGACTCTTCATTCCCTTCGTCGACTCTTACGTCATCCATGGAAGTAGTATCAAATTAAACGAACCCCAAGGTCATTTAAACTAATGTTAGCCTGCATCTGTAAATAAACGATTCTAGTGCCTTGACTGTAATAGAATAAGATATTTTTATGTGCCCTGAGGCCGGCAAACAGCACTTTTCCGGCCACTGCGCTAAACTAAGTTGCCGCCTGCCGGCTCCGTTGTACAGAAAAATAATATACACACCTCGGCCGTTAAATGGGAAAGTCTCGGATCACATGTTTGTTACAATTACACATCATCCGAGACATTTCCCACTAAAAAGGCCTTGGCATGTAATCTCCTATTAATTTAGACAAATCCTGTCACTATCAAGGGTTTGAAATACGAACATTATGTTATGACACTTACTTCAGGTGGTTTTTAAATGAAAAATATCTCAACTTATAGACATAGACATAGACATAGACATAGAAAGTTTTTATTTAGCATCACAAAAAACACGATACAGAGTAGGACAAAAGAAAAAGAAAAACTATTTTAAAATTAACTTAAATATTAACATATATAATTCCATGGATGCTAAATAGGAGCTTGCCTCAGCATGATGTTGCAGAGTGTTTCCTACTCATACAACGCTGGTTTTCAGGCAGACCCTTACAATATGTATCCCTTATTTGCTGTTGATCGAAAACTAAATGGCTCAGAGTTGTATGTTGTTGTATGTATCAACAATAACAATAATATTTTGTACGAATGCAAGCTATGTGTATTTGAGCAGAGCAATTTGGTACAAGATGAATAAAACGGTCCTATATAAAAGGAAGCATATAAATTATACAATATATATTTATACGAGTGTACATATACATATTAAAGAAGAAGTAAAATATATTGATTAAAAAATAAATAGATAAATAAATAACAAAGTGTATTAATATCATCATTTTAAATATGACGGCATGGCTCTAATACCTGGAGGTAGCGTCTTTTGCATTGCTAAAAGATGTTGTTTCATTCGCGATTTAAAACAATGTATTGTATATACGGTTTTAAAAGGTGGAGGTATATTATTCCAGCATTTCGTTGCTGTATATTTAAAGCTACCTCGAAATGCAGCAGTACGGTGTCGTGGTAGCACCAATTCCTTACAAACCGACCTAATGCCATACATGCTCGACCTGCTTTCTCGCCATGAGAATTTTTTGAACAGATACTCTGGCTCTGACGTTTTGAAAATTCCAAACAACAAGGATGACAGGTGTAATTCTCTACGAAATGCCATTTTCAGAATATCTGCCGAGTTTAAATAAGGTGTCACATGTTGTCGTGGCGGAATCCCAAAACAGTAACGAGCACATGCATTCTGCACTCTTTGTACAATGCGCTCAGTGCGAGCTTGTAAACGGGGGCCATAGACTATGTCCGCATAATCAAATTTGGATAGTACTAAGGAATTGCACAGCTTGATTCGCAGATCGACACTGAGAAAATTCCGAATCCGATATAGTATTTTGAGTCTATAAAATGCGTTTTTTGTAATATCTGCAATATGACCTTCAAAACGCAGTGACTCATCCATTAATAATCCCAGATTCCGTGCCTCTGATACACGTTCTACCTGTACTCCAGAGATAATAACTCTTGGATTATAGTGTTCGATCCGCTTGATTTGATTTTTAGAGCCAAATACCATAACTTTTGATTTATTTGGATTTAACACCAAGCAGTTGGACTCAGACCAGGCTGTAATATTTTCTAAGTCTTCATTTAGATTCGCAACAGCGAGTTCTGTGTTATTTGGATGAAATGAAATATAGATTTGGATGTCATCAGCATAAAGGTGGAAATTACAATGTTTTATGGAATCGCGGACATCTGCGGTATAGAGAATAAAAAGCAGAGGACCCAATATAGAGCCCTGTGGTACCCCTCTGGATACAACAGCCGGCTCAGACTTCCCACCCAAACCTCTATTATTTGGAAGTTTAACGATCTGCGAGCGTCCAGTGAGATAACTGGCAAACCATGCAACCGTCTGCGACTCGAAACCGTAGTATATCATTTTGGACAATAACAATTGAGTATTAATGGCATCAAAAGCTCGAGAATAGTCGAGAAGAGCCATTATCGTGCCCTGACCCTCATTTTGTGCAGATAAGATGTTATCAATCACATCCAAAAGTGCCGTTGTGGTACTACGGGATTTGCGGAATCCTGATTGCCGAGCAGGAAGTATTTTGCTTTTTTCAAGAAAAGCTGACAATTGTATATATACCACTCGTTCCAGTATTTTGGATAAGCATGGAAGAATGCTTATAGGTCTCAAATCTTTAAGGTTAGCAATATTATTTTTTTTAGGAAGAGGCGTGACTAATGCCACCTTCCAAGCATCAGGAAAAACCGAGGATGAGATAGATTTGTTTATTATGGAGGCTATAGCACCTAAAGAATGAGGTAAGGTAAGAACCAGCATGTCCAAAGAGACACCATCATGTCCCAGAGCAGCAGACTTTAATGACTGTATTATTTTAAGTATAAGGTTTTCTCCCACTGGCTCCAATCTAAATGACGAAGCATGAAAAGAATCCGTTTCAAATTTAGCGTGATATTCTTTTGATGCTACGGCGTTGCCTCCGACATCCAAAAAGTGTGCATTAATAGAATTAGGGTCACATAAATTTGCAGGTATTTCAGACTTATGAGAGTTATTGGTTATCCTGACAGTACGTTTGAGGTTGTTCCAGAGAGCCCGAGAGTTGCTGGCATTCCTATTTATATTGTCATTGAAATATGCCCGAGTTTCATTAAATAAAGCTTTATTGACGCAGCTTTTCAGGTCATGATAATACTTTTTATGTTCGTCTAGGCCAGATGCTTTATATCTATTATGAGCTTCGTCGCGTAAACGCATCATTTCTTTAATCGTATGAGTTATCCATGGATAGCTTTTCTCTCGGATAACGATATCTTTTTTAGGCGCATACACGTCGAAGAGACATAAAACGATGCAATTTAATGCATTCACCATGTCGTTAACAGATGCTAGAGAGCATATATTCTCCCACTTGATGACGTTGAGTGATTGATTGAATAGATCTAGATCAATATCCTTAATTGGCCTAAAAGTTATACTCTGCGGCACTGGTTTATCTTTTTTAATATTTAATTCACAATATAAGAGCGCGTGATGATTCAGGGTGGGAATATAATCCACCACCACAGTATTTAAATCGGGAATGTTACTACATAAAACGTCTATTAAAGAACTACTGGTATTAGTAAAATGCGTGGGCGCGTCAACATGTTGTTTCATATTAAAATAAGTCAAAAATTGCATAAGCCTGGAGGAGTTTCTATCATTAATTAATAAATTTATATTAAAGTCCCCCATTAACAAAATATGATCATAATTGGAAAATGAAGAAATAGTGTCGGTCATTGCATCTATAAAAATATCAATACTAAACCAAGGCGGCCGGTATGCAGTGCCGATCAGTAAAGATTTACCGTTAATCCGCAACGTAAGCCACATTTGTTCTATGTCTAAGTCCGGGGGGTGGGGACAACGTCGAACAGTAAGGCCATTCCTCACATAGAACCCGACGCCGCCACCGCGCGAGCGCACGGCCCGCGGCCGCGGAATGTGACGCAGGCGATAGTTGGGTACCACCGGCGCCCTCCCCTCCTCCCCCTCATGAAGCCACGACTCATTGATAGCGATTATGTCAATGTTACGTTGTTCAACTGCAACTATAAATTCATTGTGCTTAGTTCCAAGAGAACCTGCATTAAGGAACCCTAATTTTAATTTTCTTTGCTTACCTGCGCCTTTGCCACATTGAAACATCAACTCTATAGAACTGATAAGATGCAAATTCATAAATAACAAGTCCTCTTACAGGTACGGATTTATTATTACTTGTTCGCCGATTAAAATAATATATATATAATAGTAAAATCGTAACATTGTGTGAAAAATAACATAATATAATACACATAATAGAAACACACCCATACAGTATAATATTTGTACCAAAAATAATGTCAAATACACTTACAGCATAATAGGAAGCGCGTGTTACAAATATGACCAAGCTGAGACCATGATAAAAATGTTCAAATATAATATTTATACAATTTACAGAAAACAGGAGGGGAGAATAATAGTTGGTTTTCATACCTAAGTAAGTTAAATGTAACATATTAAACAGATACATTGCCATAATACATTGAAAGTCGCACAAATTACATTCCATTTTTGATACTTTTGATGTCAACAACAGCAAGCTTAAAATAGGATTAATAAAAACACATTTTAGATACCTGAGTTCAAATATTACAAGCAAACAGACTGAATACCAAAAATTTTTTTTAGGTCATCTTCTGAGCGCACCCTGTAAGATTGAGTATTAGGCTGGCGCCGCGCGTATATTCGGCCGTCACGGGTCCAGATATATCTCCAGTTAAGGCGGGAACCCTCTTGGCGCACTTTGTAAAAAAGCTGTCGATTGGTGCGCGTGAGTCGTTCATTCACATAGAATCTACGAGGTGGCCCGGGCAAGTCGAAGCCGGAGGTGTCTGCGCCACGGGCACGGCGAGCCGCGCGCAGTAGGTTGTCGCGGTGGACCCGACGCGTCAGCCGCACCACCAGCGCCCGCGGCCTTCCGGCTGAGCCGTCAGCGCCATCACTGCCGACGGCGTCGGTCGGGGCGCGTTTCAGCCCCACGCGTTCCGCACTAACCACATCACTCGAGTCCATTTCCACACCCAACTTTTGCGCCACCAAAACTGCCAGATGTACCGGACTCTCAGAGATTGTTTCCACAATACCCGTTACCTCCACTTCGGTGGAAAGAAGATCCTGGTCCCGATCGTTGAGCTCCTGCTTAAGGTGATCTACAGTGTCCATCAAACATTTGACATCGTTGTGCACATCACCTGGCTGCGCGGGCTGATCTTCCAATGCCTGTACCCTCTGTTCCAAGCTGGTTAGACGGCCGTCCAATCCGCTTACTGTGTTCGAAAGTTTTTCTAAGTTGCTGTTCATTGTACTAAGTTCCTCGCGCATCCCCGCTAGTTCGAATCGAAACAGTTGCAGTTCACGAACAATATTGTTTTCACTTTTGCCCGTCACATCACACGATTGAGTTTTCGTATCCAAAAACGAAGGAGATTGTGCCCCCGAAGGTTCCATGGATATTTGATGTTGTTGTACGATCTTCTTTCGCACCGTGATGTTATCACTAAGTTGGGTACGAACCGGGGTGGCGGAGTTATCACCGCCTTTCTTCGATGCCGCTTTACAGTCAGGGCAGGTCCAGTTCGATTTCTCTGTTGTTGACAAACTCTTTGAAGTGATACATAAGATGTGAAATACCTTCTGACATGTCTCGGATTTACATTGTAATGCATCATTTATGTCCGTTATAACGTCATTGCATTCTGCTGCGCATAATATTGCTTTATTTACCGTTGTTAGCGACATAACTGTTGGTAAGTGGTACGCGGGTACACAACAAAACAGAAACTACCGCACACTGCACTTTATTATCAACCTGGCCAAGCAAACTTTACACTTGATTAATTGCTACGAATTAGGTCTGATTAGCTTAGACACTGATATTACTGGTTGAATATAATGTAAATATTGTGAATGTCACAGGTATACACTGTTTCCAAACGCTTATACAATTTTAGGAATTTAATTACTGAGAAGCCGATGTTAACGTCAACAGCGCGGTGTTGCCACTCCTTCACTTATCGGGTTTGACCACCCAACCCTCGCTATGTTCTTCTCGAAATTGGAACGAATTAATTGTACTGTAGCTCGAGTAGTTCATGTCAAATGTAACAATAACGAAACTTTATATTTACTTTTCAGGTGGCAACACCGTCCCATCAGTGGAAACTCTAGTCGCGTACCTATTAGAACTATCTCAGCACGGGATCGAAGAATCCGTGTTCGAGGTTAAACCGAATTCGTCGAAAGCCGAGAAGAAGCCGACTCCATACAGATGGCGCAGTTGCTTCGCTTCGGAGGATGAGTACGCGCAGTACTTGTCGGATGTCATCACTGCGGGCATGACTGTGCGGTGCTGCAAGGCGTTTGAATCGGTAAGACATAACAGTACTAGTACTTAATGAAGAATTCGTCTAAAGCCGAGAAGCCGACTCCATACA
>JALPQI010023205.1:0-17363 GCA_025490895.1 Thaumatotibia leucotreta
AATGAGTGATGTGTTTTACAAACAAAATCGCCTTTTCATCAGCTATTGTAGTAATTTATCATCATCATCATCATCATAATCAGCCCATAGTCGACCAATGCTGGACATAGGCCTTCCCCAATTCGCGCCACCATACTCGGTCCTCAGCTCTCCGCATCCAACCACTTCCCGCCACTTTCTTTAGATCGTCGGTCCATGTGGCGGGAGGGCGGCCCACCGGGCGAGTCGTTCGTGGTCTCCACTCCAAGACTCGTCTGCTCCATCGGCCATCGGCTCTTCGTCAAACATGTCCCGCCCACTGCCACTTCAGTTTGCTTACCCTTGTTGCTATGTCGGTGACCTTGGTTCTCCGGCGGATATCCTGATTCCGGATTTTGTCCTTTAGAGAAACTCCGAGCATAGACCTCTCCATAGTAATAATTGGTCTTTGGTATTTTTACAGAGGGTGGCATCTATCACGAGCAGCGCGGCTCGCTTCAGGGCCAAGAGCCATCGCTGGTGGTGGAAGGGCAGTACCAGTACACTGCGCCTGATGGGCAGGTATTCAAGACTTTTTTCATTATTTACACTTAATGAAATGAGTCACACCAAAATTTCATTGGTTTTGGCCCTTCTCAGGCGCGGATCCAGAGGGGGGGCAATGGGGGCACTTGCCCCCCCTTGACACTGGACGTAGGTATGCCTAGGTGCTGTTTTAAGTGTAAAATGCTATCATGTTATAAGCCCCGGCCACGACATTGGTCTAAGGCGACATGAGCGGGATGCCGATATATGTAGGTACGAGAGGGAGCACCATACGTTTTCCGCTAAGCCGGTCGCCTTAGACCGATGTCGTGGCCGCGGCGATAGCGCCCCCCCCCCCCCTCAACGAAGTCCTGGATCCGCGCCTGGCTTTTCTCATTGAGAAAAATTGTTTGATTGTCCGATAGGTTTAAACCCGATCCACGGAAAAAGCATGCCGTATGGAGTTAGCTTGGTGACGGCAGTAAGAATAGGTACATTGGTCACCGTCACCATCCCAAGTTCCTGTGGGTGTCGTAATTAAGAGAGGGCTAAGGGATTGAAGTGTCACTGACTATTTGTTTATTAGAGATTGCCCATTGGGCAGCAGTGCCATCATAGTCAGACACACTACTGCATTCGCCAACCCGCTTGCCCAGCGTGGTGATTATGGGCATATTACCTTCCTCCTAATCATCATCATCAGCCTATGATGGTCCACTGCTGGACGTAGGCCTCTCCTATTAACTATGCGTATAGACGCCCATAATCACCACGCTGGGCAAGCGGATTGGCGATCGCAGTAATGTGTCCGCTATGATGACGCTGCTGCCCATCATCATTCTTTTATTAAATAATGGTCAGTGACACTTCAATCCCTTAGTCGACTTTTATGACACCCGCAGGACTCCTCCTGGGGTGGTGACAAATGTATTCTTACTGCCGTCACCACACGGCCACAGATCCTAATACGCATAGGTAATACGAGTAGGAGAGGCTTATGTCCAGCAATGACTGAACTCAAAAAAGCTGATGATGTGATGTGACCGAGTGAAATTTTGCTGGTGGTAGGACCTCGTGCAGGGTCAGCCCGGATATCTACTACCATCTTACCCGTTAACCTACCGCTAAATAGTACTATGTTCCGGCTTGGCGGTAAGATAGCCTGTGTAATTAAAGGCATAGAGGCAATTCATCTAAGTCCTCAGGGACAGGCAGGAACAGGGCAGGCAGTGCATAGGCGATTTTTTTGGTCACTATGTTCATGGGAATCAGTTCCCGCTTTCCATCAGGTGGGCTGAGAGCTCAGTTGTCTACCTTCGTCAAAAAAAAGAACTTCTCTTAACTTCATAAAACTAGACATATTCTTCCCTTAGTGAAGGATACTTGGAACATCCCTGATATAACCATTCTTTTTTCAGGTGATAAACGTATTATACAGGGCGGATGAAAACGGGTTCCAAGCGACGGGAGACCATCTGCCGACGCCGCCGCCCATCCCGCCGGCTATACAGCGTGCTCTAGATTACTTGAAGACTTTACCGCAGTCTGACAACGACTATTATGAAAATGAAAATGAAAAAACTATTAGGATGTAATCCACTATCATAAATACATTTTCCCCTCACTAGCTCGTAAAGCGCTCGTTTATCCTTTAATACGAATGGGTAAAAACGCTTTTTATCAACTTATGGGTAAAGTAATTTGACTTTGCTCTAATTCCTATGGCCCACTACTGTCTAGTATGAGTGGATCCGTATGACCGTAGTAAGCATGTGCAATCGGAGCTCACATTTTAAATTGGTCAATTTTCATTGGTGACTTTGTAAGCCATTGGCTATATTTAAATACCAGGAGTAACTCTACTCTACGATACGTTTCGACATTGAGTTTTAAACAGTTTCTTTAAGTTAATTTATATTTGAATGAGATTTGTAATCATATTTCCTCGCCGTGCGACACCTTAGCACTATAATGGATGTACCTCCTAAAAATATGAACGTGCCATTGTAATTTTTTCTACATATAATTTATATGCTACAGGCTACATTTTTAAGGAAAAATATTTTTTTTTTTAAATTCGAAGTTTGAGAAAAAAAAATTTTTTAACACTAACTTCCGGTTTAACATATGGAAAAAAATAATGATTTCAGATTGCGGCTATTTTATCAAAAATACAATTAATACTATTAAATAATCACTAATTACTTATTATTAAATCGAATTAATTGACTTCAATAATTATGTTTATAAAAACTGCTCCTCACATTTTTTCAATTATTCAAATTGCCATAAATTTTAAACAAATTAAAAAAAAATAAAAGTAATGATGAGGAAATTTTTTATTCTTATATAGGTTCAATTCATGCAAAAATAAACAAAATCCAGAACTTGACCCTTTTTTCGTTGTCCGCCTGACGTGAAATGCCCCTATACCTAGATATATTTATAACAGGAACGAGAGATTGACAAAATTAAACATCGACATAATTATTATCGATAAGTCTTAGGTACTAGTATAGTCGTCAATAAATCTATTTATTTATCTATTATTACCTAATAAATAATTAATGCGTCGCAATTTAGAGATATATTACAAGATTGCAAATCATAAATCATCAAAACGCTACTCTATTTTTCTTATCTCTTCTAATTCACACTCATCCAAAGAACAAAGATTAATGAAAAATACTCTAACGCCATAGGCAACGATGAATAGTAGGTATTCGATTTAAAAAATCAAGCCTAGATGCATCTGGTATTTCTTGGTTACATGATTTTACGATGTCAGCTTTTGAATGAGAATAGGGTATACGTACTCATCGATAAGTTATATCGATTTCACTTTGTCAATCTCTCGTTCCTGCGGTGTTATTCACTAAGGAAACCGCCTTGCTGTCAGCGCTGTGTCAGCGCTGCGGCAGCGTCGAGCCTAAAAACGGTATCCACTAACGTACTTTAAACGACACTAGTAGCCCACCTAACGAAGACCAAAAGCTGCCTCTCGGGGGAAATAACTCGTGTATAAGCGAATTTTGGCATAGTTGTAGGGAGTGGTGTTTTAAACCACATACTAAAAGTACTGGTGGTTAGGGGTGGAGCTAACGGGGGGAGAGGGGTGTAAAGGCCCTTATTTTTAATTTTTCGTAAATAACTCGTAAACCGTGGCTTATAGCAAAAAACGTTCTGGTACATAAGTAATCTACATAAAATTCTCTACAAAAAAGACATACGCATGTTTCCTCTGGGATCACTGTGTCATGAGATAAGAAAGCAAGAAGATGAACAATAAAGAAATAAACACATTTATTTAAGTAGGTATAGCACATACAGGATGCTCGCAACCATTCCAAAAGATCTTAATGTTCAATTCCTGACCATATTTAGAGTCTTTAATGTTATTTAAAATTTCCTGGATTCGGCTTGGTTTCAGAGATAATCAACCTTTTTTTTGAAATAAGTTTTTCGACGTAACTCAGCATAAAACTTCGTTTTGATTACAATGCTACCACAATGTGTTTTAATATTACCACACCTTTTGCCTGGCAATCAAAAAATGGGAATAAACTTGTCAAAATAACCAGACCCTAAAAAATATTAAAATAAATAATTTTAACAAATTCTTGTTATGTTAAAAAGTACTGGAACTGTTAAAAAGTATGCAAAAAGTCTTAAAAAAAAGAAAAAAAAATTTTTTTTGGTGGTATTTGACATTAGGTCTCATGATAATTTTTGTTTGTTTTGATGTCTAGAATGCATAGTTAAAATCTTCTGACGATGATTATGAGAATATTTTAGGTTTAGATGATAATTAGGAATTTTATTTTTACAAATAAGCAAACAGGGTGCGCCCGGGCGCGAGCATTCCAAAATATTTTAAGTATGCATTCCAGATATCAAAATAAACAAAAATGATTATGAGACCTAATGTCAAATACCACCAAAAAATTATTTTTTGTTCTCTTTTATTTTAGACTTTTTGAATACTTTTTGACATTTCCAGTACTTTTTATCACAATAACAATTTGTAAAAATTATTATTTTAATATTTTTTTTAGGGACTGGTTATTTCGTCAAGTTTATTGTCATTTTGTTATCGCCAGGCAAAAGGTGTGGTAATATTAAAACACATTGTGGTAGCATTGTTATCAAAAAGAAGTTTTATGACGAGTAACGTCGAAAAACTTATTTTGAAAAAAAGGTTGATTATCTCTGAAACCAAGCCGAATCCAGGAAATTTTAGATAACATTAAAGACTCTAAATATGGTCAGGAATTGAACATTAAAATCTTTTGGAATGGTTGCGAGCATCCTGTATGCGCTATACCTACTTAAACAAATGTGTTTATTTCTTTATTGTTCATCTTCTTGCTTTCTTATCTCATGACACAGTGATCCCAGAGGAAACATGCGTATGTCTTTTTTGTAGAGAATTTTATGTAGATTACTTATGTACTAGAACGTTTTTTGGTATAAGCCACGGTTTACGAGTTATTAACGAAAAATTAAATATAAGGACCTTTACACCCCCCTCCCCCCGTTAGCTCCACCCCTAACCACCAGTACTTTTAGTATGTTGTTTAAAACACCATTCCCTACAACTATAACAAAATTCGCTTATACACGAGTTTTTTCCTCTGAGTTTCCTTCGTTTGGTGTACTATAGTGCTCGGCGACGAATGCGGCGTGAGCTGGAACTACACAGCGTTGAGAGTTTGACGTTTAATGTACGAACTTCGTATTCTCTAACGAAAAACAGCGACGAACTCGCCCACAACCTCGCTCACAGCCTCGATTCCTAATGTCAAATGAAACAGCTAGGATTTTAGACAAGGCTGTCTCGACGTCGAGCTCGTTGACGAACACAGCGTCGAATGTGTGAATAAGAGAATAGCATAGCTGCTAGAAAAATATCTAGGTATATTGATGACGCACCGTTTGCTGGACACACGCCCGTGCACGTCACGCAAGTGGTGTACCATCTAATATGACATTTACATATATTATGCTAAAACATACACGCCTCGCACGCGCGCATTTCACGTACTGCACACGCATTCGGTATGACTCGGCCTTAAAACTCCTATTAGACAGTACCGCACTGAGTTTAACACCTGGGTCGCATTTTATAAAGTTACATTTTACAATTTCGCTGTTTGTCTCTCTAACGCACGCACATATTGGCTAGAAAGAGAGGCAAGCAGCAATTGTAAATTGTAACTTTATAAAACGCGACCCTGGGTATTGTACAGTCAACAAAAAATGTGGTCTACCTATCTACCACTTATGGGATTCTACCTATTCATAATAAAGCCGAAATTGGTAGACCGCATTTTTTGTTGATTGTACCCACCACAAACATAAACATCAAGGCGAAAAATTTAGTACAAACGTAGTTTTTACTTTGTTATTTTATTATAAAAAATAAATATTTTTTTAGTAAATTTACGTTTTATTTTCATATTTTTTAAGGTCTATAAATAAGACGGCAGTAAGAATACATTTGTCACCACCCCAACTCCTCCTGCGGGTGTCGTAAGAGTCGACTAAGGGATTGAAGTGTCACTGACCATTATTTGATAAAATATTGATGATGGACAGCAGCGTCATCATAGTGGACACATTACTGCGATCGCTAATCCGCTTGCCCAGCGTGGCGATTATGGGCATTTACCTCCTAATGCGTCTATACTATACACGCATAGTTAATAGGAGAGGCCTACGTCCAGCAGTGGACTATCATAGGCTGATAATGTAATAAGTAATAAGGCCTTTCCATAAAGGGCCACCCACAAACATACACTACATGAATGCTTGCATAATAAATAGCATAATTTTGAATAAAACCAGCGTGACTCAGGCGACCATAACCATGGCAATAACAGACAGAAAAAAAGTTAATTCCGTCACCTACATAGTTAAGACCTTCCATAAAAACAAAATGTAACGTCACATTTTTGTGTTACGATGAAGTTACCCGTTTAGTATTACTGTGACCACGACACGACACTATTTCCTTTATGTAATAGTTTGAACCATGCTTTGGAATCAATAGGGCCATTTCGATTGTTATCGAAATTAATGAAACAAAGGCAATGTCACTTTATTGATTTTATGGAAGGTTCAAATTCTGTTGAAGCGGTGAGCATTGTAATGCACATTGGGCTTTACGAGGTTGCCCTTTACTAAGTTTTGTTTTGCAATCGAGCTTATATTAGGCCCATGAAACCAAAACGATAAATCAAAGAATCGTACTCTTGCTTATGTTTATTATTTATTATCTTTTCACAAATTACTATTTAGAATGTCAATTTACAATACATATGCTCGACCCTAAATTACGAGTTAGAATAAATCCTACATTTCTACATGTGTATTACACAACATTTCACAATGCATTATGCGAGGAAAACCAGACTATATCAGCAGTACCAACGAGGCCGTGCGGAAAAGTACATTTCCTAACTAGTGCGGGAAAACTTTTTTTCGGCGAGGGTGAAAGTTGGAGCCCGAGTGAAACGAGGACGACAATCACCCGAGTTAAAAAAAAGTTTTTGCACGTGTAAGGGACGATTTTTTTCATAACAAGTGCGTCAAAAAGAGAAATTACCGCGCGCGAAGCGTGCGCAAAGTTCGTTTTTGCGCACTAGTTAGGAAAAATTCATTTCAAGTTTAAGACCCAACGAATATACCTCCAGATACGTCGTCTGGACCACCACGACCACTCTGACAGGAATGTACGACTAAGAAAGAATACTGTTAGACGATTCTGCCCTTATCGATTACTATATTACGTGTTTTATCTTGTGAGCCTCGAGACGACATAGCTGCCTCTTCCTCCTGCCTTTGCTCTACGTCCATCTGTCTTTTCTTACAGTAGTATTTTCCAGATCTATAAACATTTTTATGGCCCGGCTCACGGCAATATAAACATCTCGGAACGGCAGTAATTCTTTGGACTGGCGCCAGTTGCTCCTGTTTGACTTCAATTCCCTTTGGATCTAAAGGAGTTACTACGATATTCGCATTTGGACTGTCATTGCCTTTAATTTCCGTAGCATTGGTCACGCTAACTAAGGCTTTAGATTCTGAAGGTACTTCATCATCATCAATAATGTGACTTTGATTTGAATCTTCTTCTTTTATGATGACACAATCGTTTTCAAGATTTGCCGGAGCGGGGCATAGTCGATCTCTAAACTTAGGCGATACAAACTCCCTAATATTCTCATACAAATATTTCCTTCTCTCAAAAGAAAATTTTGGAGTAATTATTTTCGGAATTTCCATGTCAGTTACGTTGAAAAGTTTGATTAGAGACGGATTTTCGTTAGGACATTTCGTACACATAATCGAGCCTGCATTCATCGAGACCGTTTTGAAATGATTGTACAATTCAAACTCAGGTATAGGGGAAGGGTCGTAAGACTTAAAAAGCTCTTCCCAGTCATAATTATTTACGTAACTTTCGCCTAACGCATTCGCAACTAAAACGGATGTATTTCCATGAATAGTATCAGCTATTTTAAGAACATCTTTAAGGGAAGAAGCGCTTGAGTCCCGGAATTTCGACTTGAAAATCCCGAAATTTAGATCAGGAGCGAACGTGTCATGCCCTGGCGGGAGGAATGACAGTTGAAAACTCTGATGCAATCCCATCAGCACCCTCCAAACGATGTAGTGAATTGCAACGTTTTTCTTGTTAAAATTTGAAGCGTGACACACTACATGTGTCTCCCCTGCTGCGAAGTTTTCAAAGAAATGATGCAGGAGGGATATAACCAAGTTCATCTCTTGGGGGATACATTCGGGGATAACGTACAATACGAATTTGTTTATAGGTTTTACAGAAACGCCGAATAGTGATACTTTGTAGCTGTTTAGAAAGTCCTGTGGCCCCGGTTGGCGATTATGGGGTAGATGTATTTGCTGGATGTAATCGAAGGAATAATGCGCTAATCCTTCGTAGCTGCAAGGGGCATATTGACCTAAATCCGTCACCTTCAAAGAAGATTCGACTTGTGCTATTATATTGTAGTAATAAGACCTCTGTATTTGTACATCGTTCAGGTGAACCAGAGCGTTTTTTAGAGATTTCTCTCTACCGGCTTCAGTGAGAGGGTTCGATATATTCCATGTTAAAGTCTCGCAAGTTATACAAGGGTTTGACATCGGTTTAACTATGACGTTAGGACAGAAATTATCCCAGCATTTCCGAAATAGTGTCCTATTGAGTGGTTGCGTATTGTTTAGTTTACACGCCCGAACGTACCGTTCGTGCATAGTGATCCTGCTTAAATTATTGGGCAATATATGGAGATCTGACTTATCTAAAGCCCGTCGAGGTAACACTAAAGAGTTTTGTCGGGAAAAGTTATTTATAAACGCGATAGCGTCTTCACGCTGTTGTTTTGTGATTAAGATTTTCTTATTTGCACGAGGCAGTGATTCTGTACCGCCGTTTTTATAAGACCAAAGTATTTTCTCAAATCTAGTGGGAGATATTGCGTGAACAAAAAGGAAGAACATTTTGCAAACCTTTACGCCTCTGAACCAGAACGTTAGTTGCGTCTGCGAATTATATTTTGCAGAGTTCTGTGTGTTTTTATTTGTAGCACCTAAGACGGCCAACATCATTAAATCCAAATGATTAATATTCTGGTAGCAGGAGTAATTTTGCTCTACACAGTCCAATCTAGACTTCAAGATTTCGTTTCTTTCAAATTTAGTGACACATGAAATATTGCAGTCGCAGCCTTTTTGCAAAAATAAGTTATCTTGTTCTAAATCTGCGGCATCCTTCTGTGACATTTCGAAGAGATTCAATTCGGGATCTTCTTCATCCTGTTGAACAATTTTGTAGTATTCTTCTCGAAATTTCTCGTCCGCACTTGCGGCCTCGCCAGGCTTGTCTGAAATCAATTATTCCATAATAGTACATTGTGCGTCAAGGGAGGTAAGTACGGAATTACTAACGAGAGTGTTAGAAGCCCGACGCCGTAGGAGGAGGGCTTTTAATGTGGAGAGTTAGTATTCCGCATACAATGTTTTTCATCAGACTTGCCCACACAAAATAAGTTTTAAGACAAATTAATATTAAATCTATTACTCTCTAAGGAATTTCACTTTCATATTACTCCCGCTACTCATGCAAGCAATAGCGCGCTTAGACAGCAAGTGTGATGAGTTTGACTGGGTACCATGCGACCATATATATAATAGATAGACACTAAATACGTAAATACATAGACAGCCATGATCAAGGAACAATAAATACGTACACAAATCATGCCGTAGCCGGGATTCGAACCCGGAACCTCCAGCTTCGTAAGCAGGGTCACTACCAACTAGGCTACGGAGGCTGACAAAAATTAAAGACTATATTCTATTATGATACTCGCATATCTTACCGTAAGATACTTGCTCTATGGGTACTTCAACGAAGTCTACTTGTTGATGTGACGCCAAACCAGCCGAACTCGAAGTAACGTTGTCCGTTGTGTCATTTTCCAGTCGCTGCTTTTTTGGCTCTAAAATAATTACCAAATAAAAAAAAACCGGTGTAATTATGGGCATAGAGGCAATCCATCTAAGTCCTCAGGGTAGGCAGCGCATAGACGATTTTTTGGTCGCTATAGCCATGGGCCTCAGTTCCTGCTTTCCATGAGATGGGCTGAGAGCTCAGTTGTCTACCTTAGTCACATAAAAAAAAGAAACGACTTCAATCAATTTTTCCGAGATATCAATCAATTTTTCCTTTCAATTTTGCCTGAGTAGCTGGGTCAAAATTATTTTCGTTGTCTTAATTTGTGTCCCTAAAAAACGTGACGCAGCGGTGATTTTTGTATGAGATGATGTTTTGTTTTCAATTTCTGATGTATGGATTAAAATCTAGCGTGAAAAAGAAATACAAGTGCACCGGTTTTTTTTATAATTTTTTATATGAATTGAAACATCAACTAAAAGCGTGACAGAGTGGTATGAAACAAGACAACGAAATAGTTATTTGTTGTACAAGGGTGCAAAGTTGTATTTTACCCGCGAGTATGAAATTGAAACACGAGCAAGCGAAAGGATTCTATAAAGTCGCCTCCAAAATTAGGCGAACTAACTTGACAGTTCAATGCACGCCAATGTTGCTACAAATTTGCTAGTGTTGTTCATATCGACATTTAAAAATTAAATTCAAACCAGATAATTAGTCAAATTGCATTATTAATATAAAATTATACCAATAGTGTTATAAAGAAATAATAATTTAAGGAACATAAAAATAAAATGATCAAACATCGATTTGGACATTGGTAAAAACGCTGTCGGCCATTTTGTTTTGTTGACACTTGACAGTATGACTGCGTATGATAGTTCAAGTTCATTCGAAATCGAATTCCGCCATCGGATCGGTCTTATGTTACGTATTTCTCATGATAATTCAAATTACGTTACCTTTTTGACACATAATTTTTATGACAAGGGTAGCGGTGTAACGAAAACTGTATGGCAGTTATTATTATTTGCATTCGTATTTGCGAATGTTCAAAATGGGATATTCGTTACACCCCTAGACAAGAGCAAGGAAGATACGTTAATATACTTACATGTCCTAAAAAAGGCCGTACAAGTTTATATCGATATTTCCGTATCGACATTACCTATCACTATTTATTTTTTCTTATGTCTGGTATCATTATTAGCTGTCAGTTTAGTTCGCCTAATAATGGAGGCGACTTTAGTTGAACCACGAGCGAAGCGAGTGGTTCTAAAATAGAATCCTGAGCGCAGCGAGTGTTTTAACATACGAGAAGTAAAATACATTTGCACCCGTGTGTAACACAAAACTTTTCCCCTCACTACACTACACTACATGATGCATTTGGAAAATTATTATCACTTACCCGATGATGATTGTAATGTGAACAAATAATTACCTTTTTTGAGTTTCCTCGCTATAGTGAGGGGAAAAGTTTTGTGTTACACACGGGTGCAAATGTATTTTACTTCTCGTATGTTAAAACACTCGTTGCGCTTAGGATTCTATTTTTGAACTTTTCAACTATAGAATCCTTTCGCTTGCTCGTGTTTCAATTTCATACTCGCGGGTAAAATACAACTTTGCACCCTTGTATAACAAATAACTATTGACGCAGCTGTTATCGAATAATCACAATATTCGAATAATCAAAAAATTTAAACCGGTTTTAATCGATTTGTCCTGCGACCATATATAACTTGGACGTCTAACGCCAGCTCAAAAATGCCCCCAAAGCCAATTGTTCAATTGTGCCAAGATGGGTTGTACATAGCGCTTTTCGTGACACCGCGCATATTTCGGCGCAACATCTTTGACAAATGATTATTGAATATCGCCAATCAAAACCTTGATGGACCAATCACAACTATTTTTAAACAACGCTTTAAGTTTTTATAGGTTGATATTCAAATTCATTGCCGTGATGCATTGAACAGGGGGTAACACTTGTCAACTAAAATTCAGGACTGTTTTTGAAAGGCAATTTAGTATGGCGTGCGGCTTCCATGTTTTATTTGTTCGTAGGATTTGTCCAAGATCCCATCATCAGGTCCCGAGTACCACATCGGAGTAATACTCCTTCGATGCAAAAAAAAAGTGAAAATCGGTTCACGACACTTGCAGATATCACATACATAGATACATACAAAAAAACCGGCCAAGAGCATGTCGGGCCATGCTCAATGTAGGGTTCCGTAGTTATTCGAAAACGGCTTGGACGATTATGTTCGAAATAGTTTTAATTTAAACTATTCTACTTAGAAAACTTATTGTTAAAATGCAAGTAGCCTTAGATATTTTAAAGAAATATTGTACGCCTTTGCAAAGCAGGATTTGGAGAACTTTTGGAACCCCAACACCTTTGTAAAACAAAAACCATGCAATAAAAATTATGTGTAGTTGTATCTTTAAGACCACTATTCGTGATTTTTTCATATTTTTTGGACCTACGGATCAAAAGTTAGAGGTGGCGCACATTTTTCTTTTCTCCTGGAGCGAATATCTCCGAAACTATTGACTATAGAAGAAGATTTTCTTTTAAGGCCCTTATTTTTTTTAAAGAGATCTATCAATGATACTCCATACTATAGGATTACAGCAAATACAAAAAAATCACCCCCACTTCACCAATTGGGGAGGTACCTACGCAAAAAAAACTAGTTTTTACTGTACCATTTTGTTGGCATGATGACCTGTACCAAGTTACAGATTTCTAGTATTGTCACTGAGCTATGCTGCGGACAGACGGACAGAAGGACATGGCGAAACTATAAGAGTTTTGTTTTTGCCATTTTGGCTACGGAACCCTAAAAAATAAACCAATTGAGAACCTCCCCCTTTGAACTCGGTTAATAATGAATTAAATGTGAAAAAAAAATGCAATATCACAAACCTGATCTTGTCACCCCATGTTCAATTATTTCCATTTGTTCCAAGTCCGGTTCTAGCTTGACCGAATCCAAATCTATGTGGCGTTTAGATGTTTGTGGTTCCGTGGGGTCCTCGGGTTCTTGTTTTATTCTGCGTTCTGCATAATGGCTGTCTGGAAAAAGAATAAAACATTTCGATACAAGAAGTGGCGATAAATTAAAACCCTTCCTTCGTGCGTGAGTTCGACTCGTACTTGGCCAGATTTTGTTTAGTAACTGCTTTATGAATTGGCTTGGGCTATGGGACTTTTCTTAATGAGAACCACGGCGAGCATCTGAAAAATGCAAGTCTAAGGCCGGCCTTATACATCCGGAATCAGAGTCAGTATTCATAATATGAATTCATAATCTTATTCCGTTCTCTTGCCTCACACATCCGGAATTAGAGTAAGAATTCATAATTAAGATTCAGATTTCAGATTGACACTTGACAGTTGTCTTGCGAAAATGTCTGAAGACAAATACTTGATCGTGACATTGACAACCTAAGCATAGACAATTAGACATACAGAACGACGTTTTGTCTATGTATTCATAATCTGAAATCAGAATGTGTGTGTTGGTCCTCGATATTGTATGGAAAGACGTGCGTTCTGAAATTTTTGATATTCTGAATTCCTAACGCATATCAGATCAACTTTGTCAGATCAATCTGAAAAAATCAGAATGTGTGTGGTCAACAGCTAAATAGTATGCAAATCCGTGCGTTATGAATTCATAATATGAATTAAGAGTATCACTACATAGTATAAAATAAAGTCACTTTTTCTGTCCCTATGCCCCTTTGTACGCTTAAATCTTTCAAATTACGCAACGGATTTTGATGAGATGTTTTTTAATAGGTAGAGTAATTCAAGAGGAAGGTTTATATGTAGGTATAGTACCCGTGCGCAGCCGTAGCCGGTCGCTAGTTAATTCATATTCCGATTCCGGGTGTGTAAGGTCCGCCTAAGTTATTAACGTAAATTACCTTCCGGCTGCGCGGACGCACGCAACCCGCTCTGCGCGCGCATCACGAGCCGCTTGAAATCGTTCGCGTCACGCAGTCGCCGCGCACACGATACGCAGATTAGGGCAGTACTGTCGGTTTGAAGCTGCGAATGGAATGAATAATAATCACCAAATTAAAAATTAAAAAAAAACTACTTCAACCGATTTCTTCAATATTCCATATTCAGAATCCGACTTGGTGCCAACGCGAGTAAGTCGGTTAAAAAAATATATTGAAATCGGTTGACGTGGTATCGAGTTATTCGTCCAATTGTCGTGCACACATGCTTAATGCAAATTTAAGGTTTGTATCGGGGATAGTACAATACCGCGTATCTAACACATGTTACACATGTCAATAAGATTCTTATTTCAAACATACTTCTATGGAATCTAATCTTTATCTGCATGTGTTAGTTACGTGGTATTGCCCGACGATATGCTTTTATTATGCCATTGTCAGAACTTGACCAAATTAAAATAGGATCAAGCGGTGAGCATCAGTTTCAAATAAAAAAAGAATCATCAAAATTTGGTGAGTCGAAAGTAACAAGCTAAAAACATTTAAATTTTTTTTTTTAATCATACAATTGAATTTTAAACCTCCTCCTTTTTTTAAGTATATTGAAAATCTAAATGAATTAGTCAACTTTTTAATGAATAGTTACGATGGCTATGGGTTAGGAAATTCCCCTTGGACCAATAGAGCAGAATGCAATTACTCAATTACATTCTGCAATTGTCAATTCAATCTTAAATAATTCATATCCCCACGTATGTTCTTCGTCAAAGATTAACCTACTGTAAAATAAACCAAAAAATTCTACTTTCCAATTGCATTGGTGACAGATGTCCATTCGGGTCGTCTTCACAGTTGAAGATATATATTTTTTTTTTTTTTTTTATTTCATATTCCCTTAAATTGCCTTAAACTAACACTAACAGACATGCTACACATGTTAATTTGACAGGAGTGCATTGTATTATATAAACTTATACCTAAAAGTTATAAAAAATGTCAATGTCATAATAGTGCACACATTAATGCGATCGCCAACCCTTTTGACCAGCGTGGCGATTATGGGCATTTACCTCCTAATGCGTATGCATAGTTAATAGGAGAGGCCTACGTCCAGCAGTGGACTAACATAGGCTGATGACGATGATACAAATCTAGAACCAGTGTTTTACACTATAACTGAAGTACAGATACTACAGACCTTGGGGTTGTGATAGCCTCCAAGTAACGGCTACTAGCTAAAAGAAACTGAGTTTCAGTACTGTGAAATATATCCATTATTATTACTTGTATTGATTTAATAAAGATTACTTACTAATATGTTGAAGCACTCAACAATCATATTGAAGTAGTTTTTGTGGTTTGCTTTCAACAATTGCTCCGACAACATCTTTATGTGGTTGCCCTGAGCTTCACAAAACCAGCATTCTCCAAAATCTGTTGACAAATACAATATTATTTAAACTTTACACACACTTTTTAAAGATTCCGGTTTGCTACAACTAAATAGTATCCCAAAACAGATTACTTAGTCTCATAATGTCTAAATCTTGAAATGACTTAAACCTACTTCTCAAATTGGCGTATTCTCAAAATGTCTAAAAGCCAAATTAACTTTAAACCAAAACTGCACTTTCTCAAAATGCCTGAAAATAAGCTTTTTGGGAATTTTAGACATTTTACTACAAATCTGTTTTAACATTGCGACATTCTAAGAACATGGCATTATGACATTTGGTTGTAGCGAACCGGAATCTTTTTAAATAGTAAATGTCATATACCAAAGTTTACCAATGCTGGAGGTGGGAATTGAGCACACTGATGTTCCTAATTTACAAACTTTATGAGAAATGCTAAATAAAAAATAAATACCTTGGGACATCTTACACAAATCAACCCAGTCCCACTGTAAGCTCAATTAAGGCTTGTGATGTGGGTACCAGGCGACGCTATATACAGGGTGTTCGTTTCGATATGCTATAAATAAGACAGGTTACTTGGGACATTAATAGAAGTTGTCTGGTATACAGGCTTTTGGAAAATTCGATAAAAAAGATTTTTTTTTGTTTTCATACATAATAAATGAAATGGTAAGTGTGAGAGAACCTTAAGAATAAAATAAAAGTTAATCTCAGGTAACTGACGGCACATGTCAAAATAAGTAACATTAGAATGTAATAAAGGTTGCAATACACATGTTCAGTGATTGAACTTATTTTTTTAATAACTCAATAACAGTAAGAGTTAAAACACTAGTTCCTTAGAGAAATTAGTTATATTTGACCTAAAGAAGCTTCCGTTAAAGTTATAGCATATGAAGAAAAACACGCTGTATAATAGACAGATACATATAGATACTTAAATACATAGGCCGCCATGACTGAGGAATAAATATTTGTGATAAATAAATACACAGATGATGCCCTCACCACGATTCGATCCCTTCATAGGCAGGGTTACCTACTACCAACTAGGCTACGGAGGCTGACAAATCACTCACAGTTGAATGTCAATTACCAATTTACAACCTATCATACTTAAATTCTGTAATAACATCTTACCTGTCTCAGGAACCTGGGTGGAACTCGGATCTGTACACGCCATCTCGGTTTTTATTTCGGATTTTATAAAAGACATTGTTCCTAATAGTCAGGTTGATGGGTTTGTGCATTAAGATGAACCTCAAACTTGACTATCGAAATTAAACTGTGTACACTACATTGATGTTGTGCAGTAAATTGAATACTTAAACAAAGAATAAAGTGTTTTATCTTAGTGAAAGATGGAACTTTCTTTTCTCGAGTCCACTTAATTTTATTTTAGGAATAACACATTTGATTACAGAGTCACAAGCTAGCTAGGTTTAATAAATAATATATGTAGTAGTAAAGTTAACTACAGAAGTAATACTGTAATATCTTATGGATATTTTTAATGATAACTTGTATTTTAATTAATAGAATCACAATAATCACATCACGGCACAGCAAAACATCGTTTGATTTGACGTTTGTTTGACTGACTGATTGACAAAGACGACCGACGAGGGGCCGCACATAGTGTGCCACTAAGAGGGATAGACATAGTCACTTACTACTAAGAAGAAAGTGCCACACAGGCACTTAGTGACGTATTCAACGCATTTGTCTGGCACTTACATTTAGCATCTAATGCACACACACACAAAAAATAGTGGCACAGTGATAAGGACGGACGATTATCGTTCCTTTTCACTTCCACTAGTAAAAAGTTTCATAAGACCATCCCTTTCGTTCTTGCTATTATTATAACGTTGTCAAATCCATATTAATCCTATATTCATGACGACCGACAATGTTAAAAAATATGCAGTAACGAAACGCAACGGCAGTGCTGCCATACTTACAAATTTACC
>JALPQI010023206.1:0-25240 GCA_025490895.1 Thaumatotibia leucotreta
AAATAACAGATTTACTAGGTGCAGGCATTATTAAGGAGTCTGAATCAAGTTACGCTTTTCCCGTTATCCTAGTTAAAAAGAAAAATGGTGATTATCGTCTTTGTGTTGACTACCGTGCACTTAATGCCATCACAATTCGCGATCGGTATCCACTGCCTAATAATAGATGATCAATTGTCTCGCTTGGCAGGTAAACAATATTTTACTAGTCTAGATTTAGCACAAGGATATCACCAAGTCAATATTAGGCCGGAGGATACGCACAAAACGGGTTTCATCACACCCCAAGGTCATTTTTGAGTATACACGCGTCCCGTATGGATTAGCCAACTCGCCGTCTGTTTTTATGCGGTTAATTAATAAGATTGTAGAATCAGTAGGCGATCAAGAGATTCTAGCTTTCCTAGACGATATATTGTTGCCATCGGTTGACGTTGAATCCGGTATAGAACTACTAAAAAAAGTCTTGATCCGACTCAAAGCTGAAAACCTGAAATTAAACATGAGTAAATTGTTCTTTTCTACAAAACGAGATTACCTATCTAGGTCATCGGATATCACCCAATAGTATACAGCCTAGTGAATTAAAGTTAGCAGCCGTATCTCAGTTCCCAGTCCCCCGTAACGTGCACGAAATTAGGCAATTTATAGGTCTATGTAGTTATTTCCGTAAGTTCATATGTAACTTTGCTACTATAGCTCGACCACTCACAACCCTAACACAAAAAAACACTCCTTGGGTTTGGGGTGAAAAACAAGCACAGAGTTTTGATGAACTTAAACGTAAGTTATGCGAAAAAACCCGTGTTGGCAATATATGACCCTTCACTGCCAACCGAAATTCAATACCGATGCAAGTAAGTTAGGCATAGCCGGGATTTTATTACAAAAACAATCGGATGGCATTTTACGTCCCGTTATGTATTTCAGCCGCGTAACTAGCAGGGAGGAAGGTTTCTATCACAGTTATGAATTGGAAACGTTGGCGGTAGTCGAGTCGTTGCGTAGGTTTCGCGTATATATTTTCGGAAAAAAGTGAAGGTAGTCACAGACTGTACAGCTGTTAGCGCCACATTAACGAAACGTGATCTTATACCGCGAATAGCGCGATGGTGGCTATTGATTCAGGATTTTGACATTAGCATTGACTATAGACCGGGGGAACGAATGAAACATGTGGACGCACTCAGCCGAAATCCAGTCGATTTAAATTCCTTGCTAACAGAAAGTATAACTGAGCGTAAATCGGAACGTTCCTTGCCGGTCATAGACAGTGTTAACGTCAATCGCCTCGAAGTGTCAGATTGGTTTCTAACGGTTTCAACAACAAGACGATAAACTTAGAAACGTGATCGAGTTGATAAATAGTGGGTGTACAGACTTAGACATTGTTAATAATTATGCCTTGATTAATGACCGACTTTACCGCAAGACGCTTAACGGAAATCGCTTAATAGTACCAAGTTTCGCGCGTTGGAAAATCTTACAAATGCACCATGATGACATTGGTCATGTAGGATTAAAAAGATGCACTGAGCTAATTAAATCGATTTACTGGTTTCCAAAGATGTCACGGTTCATCCGAAAATACGTGTCAAGTTGTCTCCATTGTGCGTATGGCAAGGGCGATTACGGAAAGAAAGCAGGTAAATTGCACCCTATAATTAAACCTTCAGAGCCTATGAAAATGATACATATTGACCATTTAGGACCCTTCTGTAAAACTAAAAAAGGTTATCAATACATGTTGGTGGTAACAGATTCTTTCTCAAAGTTTGTTATAGCGGAACCAACACGCACTGTTAACTCGGTTGAAACCATACGTGCGCTTCGAAGGATATTTAGCTTATTCGGTGTTCCCGAACGCGTCGTATCGGATCATGGGAAAGCCTTTACTAGTAGGTATTTTAAAAAATTTGCAACTGAAAAACAATTTCGACATACCTTATGTGCTTAGCTTGTCCTAGGGCTAACGGTCAGGTCGAGAGATCAAATAGGACGATTCTGGACGCCTTGAGAGCTACGGAGCCTAGTAATGCTAGTAGCAATTGGGCTAATAGTTTACCTAACATAATATGGGACATTAATAATACATTGAACGCCTCGACGGGTTACAAACCATTTGATCTAATGTTCGCTAGGGCTAGTAGATCTGTGTGTGACATTACCGTTCCAAATCAGGTGACGGAACCCATAGCAACTAGACGTGAGAAGGCAGCTGCTCGTAACCAGGTTTCTAGTGCTAAAATGAAACTACAATATGATAAAAAAACGTAAAGATTCTGTGGTGTACAAAAAGGGGGACCTGGTTCTTTGGAACAAAGCCCCTGTTAGCAGTGCTAGTAAAGTGAATTCTAAATTAGATGATACATACTCGGGTCCATACATAATAGTGAAAGTATTAGGCAAAGACAGGTACAAAATAAGAAGTATAAAAGGGATGCGGGGATATAAAAAGTTCACTGGGCTCGTGCCTGCAGATGCTTTACGGTCATATAGGAGTGCCGTATCTATATCAGATAGCGAGAGTAGTACAGATGAACAATTGGAAACAGAGGACCTTATTGATCTCTTGGAAAGCTAGACTGTCCTTTTATAATTATGCCAATTTAGCTGATTATTGATACTATTTTACTCCCCATTGCGGGAGCAATTGTTTCAGGACGGCCGAGTGTAACGCCATCTGTTATCAGCCCGCCAATCTACCAGCCAAGCCACGCCATCGCCCCACTACCACCAGCCCTGCCACGCTGCACAGCCTAGCCTCTGAGTGGGGAGATGGTAGCCAAGCCTTTAAAAGCCTGCGCACTGCCATTTTCGAGGCTTTTTGATTCGGTACATATGTTAAGTGGAAACTCTGTCCGTTTATGTTAAAATAAATCTGCTGATTAAAAAGTATTTCATTATCGTCTCGCCTCCCATTTCGCCTGCTAATTTACAGTATTCTTACTGCCGTCACCACACGGCAGGCAAATAAACATATTAATTAATTAATTAATTTGTTTACAATACATGTTAAAAATTATGCTAAATGTTAAAACTAAAATTAATCAATAATTTAAAATTTTGAAGTTAAGATTAAGTATAATAATTTACAATAAAATTTGATAGGTACACTGTTAAAATGATTAAATCAATACAAAACGAAATATCACAGTTAATACCTAATATTGAAATATAAAATTGTCTCTAAAATGATATTAATAATTTACAATAAAATATTTAGAAATTGAGTCAATATTTAAAAAGAAAAACTACTTAATATATAATTTATTTTTGGTAGCATGCATCATGCAACAATTATTTAAATAGAGACCATTGACCCTATCTGCGATCATGTTCATGAGCCTGTCGGGGCTAGCGCTAGCCCGCACTCTGGCGGACAGGGATGTTGCCCGCTTGCGCATAGTGTAGTGGTAGTGGTATACATAGAAGCAGTCTACCCGCGCCTCCGCGAACATCCCCGATGCACTGCAGAATCGGGGTCACCCCAACAGTGCCCTAAATGCATTATTGTATTAGACATAGCGCTTTTCTTAACACCGCGCATAATATTATTTCGGCGCAACATCTTTGACAAGTGTTTATAGAATATAGCCAATCAAAACTTTGATGGACCAATCACAACTATTTTTAATGGCGGTTTAAGTTTTTATATTTTGACATTGAAATTCATTATTCATTACCGTGATGGTACAAAACTATTCTTAGTGAGCCGCCGCGGATTCCCTGATGCGGAAAGAATATAAAATCAAATTTGTTATGAAGCAGGTTGGCTCCCCTAACTGCGACATCTGTGGAACCATTGAGGATATACAACATATCCTTATAGAGTGTAAAAAGAATCGTGCCCTGCGGGACGCACTCATAACGTCAGCCAATTTACCCGTATGACACCGGTGCCTTGTTCCACATTCTTGCTGAACCAACCTCAGAAACCGCACAAATTTAATGGTGTATAAATTGGCTGACGTTGTGCTTAAACAGTATCACCTAATTAGTTGTTTTTATTGTGTTTGTATTTTTATAAGAGTTTCTTATACAGGCCAGATGTATTTTTTACAAAGGACTTTAAAAAATAAATTACCGTGATGCATTGAAGAGGGGGTGACACTTGTCAACAAAAATTCAGGACCGTTTTTGAAAGACAATTTAGTATGGCGTGCGGCTTCCATGTTTTATTTGTTCGTAGGAATTTGGTGAGTTTAAAGGTGCATTCAAACCAAAAGAGCATTCGCTGTTCTATCCCCCGTTCTACGAAATCAACCAATCACGTTTTGTGTAACGATCGAATTTCGTAGATTGGGGGGTTAATATAGCGAATGCTCTTTTGGTTTGAATGCACCTTAAATGTAAAGACACGTCGCTCGTGGCTTAGTCGTTGGGTAATTTTATTCATGTAATTCATGTTGTCATCTTTAATTTTTAAACGAGAACTCCAAATCACACAAATATTTTTTTAATATTTGGCTGTTATAGAAAAAGACATAGGTATATGCGACATAGACATAGGTACATGTATATCATTATACATATTATAGGTAACAATTAAATGAGTTTTGTCGCGGGCACGTCTAGACGACCGTGCGTACGTATTAATATGATACAATTACATACTCGTAATGAACAATTTGGGACCTCAAAGATCGCATGTGGAGAGTGCAGTAATGTCATAATGAACAATTTCAGACACGACTGGCCGCAGGTAGAGTGCAAGGAGTGCAACACACTGCAGTACTGTGCCGTAGCTGCACCACGACACGAGTACGCAAGGCAACGGTTGCCTTCGTTGGCGTTGGGCACTCGATCCGTCGAGCTGCCTGTCACGCTCGCACTGGTGAGTTGGAGCGAGCCAGAGGGACACTTCACCTAGAGAGTAAAACGTAGCGTAATCGATACTTGCCGAGCCATGGTACGGCTACAGGCCGCCGGCCGGTAACATTTTACGAGCCACCGTTAATCGCATTAACTGTGACGTAATCACGTAAATGGGCCCTTATGGACGATCGATTTTGAAGCTAACGTGCACAGAGCCTAGTAATTTGACAAAGACGTAGATGCTTAAACATATTTTTTCATTATTTATTTATTAAGGTTTGCCAACAGGTGGGCAAACACAACTTACATTATATTACTCGCATTACATTTTGAGAACCTATAGGTATACTATTCTACAGTGTGTTACCATGACCCAGGCTTTTACGAAAATGGGTAATAATACGCATTACTGGCAATCGTTTTCAAGTATTAAGAGTTGACAAATATTTAAATTAACTGTACAATTATTTTTATTTCGTTCGAACGATCAATGCAACGCGTGTACTGCTTAGTTGTCAAACGTTGCGAGTGGCTGCGATCTGTCATTGTCAAGTGCCAATTAACGATTTATTTTGAAGTACATTGCTTCTCAATTAACTTTTCTTAGAAAGTTAATTACTTTTAAAATTAGGATTTTTAAACATATAATGCACATGGTTTGGCTAAGAATCTGCATCTCAATCCTCGGTTCAAATAAAAGCCTGCATCATGTTAACACACTGTATACTTACTGTAACAAAATTTCAATTTAAATATACTTTAAATTAAATTAAATTAGATTGTAATACTATGTAATATTTACTTGTAATTACACGACTGCCAAAAGGAGAGTATATGTGTTCAGCCCCTATGTATGTTTCATATTTTCTTTAAACGCGCAGATCTTCGCGAACGCTTAACCGTTGTTAATGGTGTAAGGTATCATTAGAATCCACGTGACGTCGCGGGTAACATAGGATATGTGACGTCACGTTAAAAACAATATGGCAGCCTAAATATTAAATATTATCTAACCAAAAAAAATCAATATGAAAGAAATCTATCGAGTTTGGCATCAAAATGAAGAGCTTTAAACAACGATTACGAATATGTATATAACTTATATGTTTGTTACTTATTCTAGAAAAGCCAGATTCATATAAATACAATTAAAGCGCAAAGAATAATGTGTCATCTAAATGCTATGATTTGGGTATCAAATTAAAGCATTTTGTATGCCGATTGCAAATATATATACAGTAGAGCCTCGATAATCCGAACACCAAAAAAATACCCCCTGTTCGGATTAGTAGTGCGTTCGGATTATAGTATGGTATAAATAAAAAACTTGTAAATCCGAAAACAAAACATATTTATTGACACTTGTAAGTAACAAAAACAAGGAAATCATGCTTTTTTCTTCAGGTCACTAATTGTAGCATTTCGAACGCTGTACTTGTCAGAAAGTGAGGTTGCAATCACTCCATCTTTTAAGGCATCCAATATAGCGCACTTTTGAGAACTAGTCAAAGTTTTGTGTTTACGGTTTGGTCTAGGATCCATATTAAACGGTTTTATTTTAACAATAATAACCTCAAATCACGTGGCATACACTAAGAGACAGCGCACCTGATAAATTAATTACAATCCATAGATAAAAAACTGGGGTCAGCGGCCCTACCGCGAAAAACGAGATTCGTAAATTTCGAGGATTTGTCTCTCTCTCACTCTCACTCTAATGACGCATTCGTTTAAGTGACAGAGAAAAGTCCTCGAAATTTACGAATTTCGATTTTCGCGGTAGTAGGCCAGGTGCCACAGCGAAAGAGGAAGGGGTCACTCGGGAGTTCGGATAACAGCGACGTTCGGATTAGCCTATGTACGGATTATCAAGGCCCTACTGTACAAGTTATATGTTTAAGTATATGTTTGAAGAGAAAACTCGAAATATTCTACATCGCACTATTGAAGTTTTTCTTCAATGCCTAAGCCGTGACAGGACTGTCACCCTTGACACATCTTGAGCGCTAAGTGTGTATGAAACAGACAGATTGGATGTACGCGCTTGTGGTCAAGGGGTAAAGGTCTCTGCCCACTAGACCGTAGCATACCATGACCGTAGCATGAACGTATCAGACACGGAATGTGAGACGATACGGACTACTATGCCCACTATAACGTGTGTACATCGTTTCATATCCGTGCTAAGCCCGTTTAGTGACCGTTGCATCCGCGTCGCAACCACGTATCATCCGCGTCGCAACTACGTATCATCCCCGTAGTATGAGCAATTCATATCCGTAGTTATCGTTCCATTGTCACAGTTTTATCAGTTTCAAATTGTTTTCGCGCCCTTTAGACTACTATCGCTCTGCTAATATTTTCCTAGGAGTTTATTTCTACACCTATTTTTCTGGGCAGACATCGTAAACTGCGATCGAAATCCATTGAAGTACTAGAGTTGTTACTGAGTCAAGTCAAAGTCAAAAATGATTTATTGAGTAGGCATAGCAACGAGCACTTTCGAATCGTCAGTTATGCTACTTATACATTTGTGTGGCGGAATGTGTTTATTTATCATTAATATTATTAAAGTATTCAATACGGGCCGGCAAAATATTCTCGCCGACAATTCTTGCCGGTCCGTGCATGGCACGCGACGGTGTTGGCCGGCGACGGAACGTCCTAGTGGGCATAGTCTCATACTTTTCCATACAAAGAATATTTTTTTGTCTGATACGTACATGCTACGGTCATGGTATGCTACGGTCTAGTGGGCAGAGACCTTAAATTGCACGGCTGCTATGCAGCGGTTGTGGGTTCAATCCCCGGCTCGTAACCGATGAGGTTTTTCAAATAAAACTTATATACGATATATCGTTTGATATACAGTACCGGTCAAAAGTTTAAGTTCACTCCCATGATTGCGATACAAAATAGATTTTCAGGCGAAATTTTTTTTTCAGTGTTAACAGTAAAATTTCAAGAGCTAGTTAATAATAAATTTCTCATAGAATCTAAACAATTTTATACATTGGATCCGATAATAATTCATAGGCAAGTGAAGTTGTCATATTTTGATGATGACATGACTACCAAAAGCTGCCACAGCTGCCTCAGTTGTCTGAACTGTTCGAAAGTAACGGTTAATTAATAAGAAATAATCAGTCCTAATTATATTTGTTGGAAACAAGTGTCGACTTGAATGCTGGAAAAACATTTCGACAGTCGATTTCGTATCAAAATTGTAGTGTGAACTTAACATTTAGTCCAGTACTCTACAAAAAGTGCTTTACGGTGAAGGAAAACATCGTGAGGGAACTTGCATACATCTGCGAAGAAATTCAAGGATATATGAGAAGTTCCCAACAAGTATTAGGCCAGCGTTGCCAAGAATGGCCAGAATAAAATATCAAAAAATAACGTACGATATGGTTCGCATATCAGAGGAATGTCCCTAAAATACAATCACAATAGCAATTATAGCCAAACAAAATTGCTATACGTGTTGTAACATGCGCATAAAATTTAAAACTTGAAATATCTTAACAATATGATATCTTAATAATTAATATCTTGAAATATATCATATATGTACCTACGTAGTTTGCGAGATAAGAGACATTTAATATGGGCCGGTTTTTTTCATCAAAAATATGAGCCTACAATTTTTGTTAAATGTCAAATTAGTAATTAAGCAAACGATAGGTACAACAACGTCACTAGAAAACGAGCATAGTCGGACATAATGGTGCTGGAGAGGAACACTAAAGGGCGGGGGGGGGGGCAAGGTTTTGAACGTTCTGCCGTTGGTTTTTGATCAGATCAGGGTCAGATTTGGCTTTAACATTTGCGCAGGGGAGTTGGTATGAATGAAGGCAGGTTGGCCTGGAAACTTGAGTCTCACGCGACTCGCAGGCAAGCGCGCTGGGTGGCTGCACTCCAGGCCTTCGGCCCTGCGCATTTTTAGCCTCCGCATTTACCCAAAAAGAATGTTTCTGGCCTGCGGCCCTGAGATTCGTTTTAATGCTACACTTTTCCATTGTATAGCGAAGGAGGGCTCTGGTAGCTTGGTCTTAGGCCTTGCAGGCCGGCGCGCCTTTGGGGGACACTTCGGGCCTTCGGCCCTACGCGGAGCACGGTTTACAGCCTTCGCAGGTTGTGGAAACAATCGTCGGGTCTGCAGATCTCCGATTTGTTTTCATGTTACACTATTCCATCACGTAGTGTGGTAGCGCTGGGCTCTGGCTTCGACTATTAAGGCAGTAAAGAAGGACGGTTGTACCGCTTGGGCTCGCTCGTCGGGACTCCGACCATCGGGCTTGAAGCATCCCGATAGTTACGGTCCAGTCTGTGGCTCTGACCCCGGTGGTCCGGCCTGGGGGCTCGGCTTTTGGCCTCGCAAACCAGCGCTTCTCTAAGGAACGATTCGGGCCTTCGGCCCTACACGGAGTACGTCCTACGGCCTTTGCAGGTTGTCGGATCCATTTCAACGTTACACTATTCCGTCGGCTGATATGGTAGTGCTGGGTTTTAGCGGCTCGGCCTTCCGCCTCGCGAACTAGCACGCCTCTGAGTGCCGCTTTTGGCTCTACGCGGAGCTCGGCTTTAAGTCTTCGTTGGAGTTTGAAGCGAACCGTTGCACGCTGGGTCCTCCGGTTCGATTATAATTTATAAATTAGTTAGGAGGGACGGTTGTACTGTGTGGGCTCGTCGTGCCTTGGGCCCTACGCGGATGTCGGTTTTTTAGATGCTGGGGTATTTGAAGAAGCATGGTAGTTCAATTTTCTCGCAGCTCGGCCTTTTAGGCTTCGATTTAAATTTGCAAGCGACGTGCTTGGGCTCTCGAAGTGAAGGTCCGGACCTCCGCGAGCTCAGTTTTCGGCTTCCATCCTGAAGCTCGCCCTTTGGACTCGCTCAACATAAATTTACTGGTACCAGTAATGTTCCCGCCCTCACGTGGCGTGCCCTTCGTAACTATTCGCCCAAAATTAGCGGGATGGGAACTCCTCGGGCCCCCGACCCCATTTGCAGGTTGGAGGAAGCTTAAGCCTTCTGCGATACCGGTTATTGAAATTCTATCCAACTTTAAGGAATCTCCAGATTCACTAAAAGATTTCAAATAAATAAAATAATTAAAAAATTAAAAAACACGACTGCCGTTTTAAGCGAACTGAAAAGTAACAAATAATTCCTTTTTCAGGTTAATTCTTGTAAGCGTATCTACATAATAATAGGCGCTTGTCTTAGTACGGTCAAATCGTATATTAAACTCGCTAAACATGTAGTAAAGCTGCATTTTTGGTATGTTATTTAGACACCATAGGGCAGTATAAAACCACATTTTGCAAGCAAAAAAAAGTTGTGCTAGCTGCGTTATACGTGAAAAACTGTGAAATTTACTGTCTATTTTTAGTTTCTGATTTTTATAAAAAAAGCCTTACGTTTTTTGATAATATGCATCAGGTAACGTTTAAAGATGAACGAATTTGTAACAAGATGAGGTAACATGCATTACCGTAGGTCTTATAGTTTCAGAGATTCGAGACTTCAAATAGTACCCTGTTTTGTAAACTAGATAAAATGTTGAGTTTTGCTAACGTTCTTGGTTTAATATCGCCTTACCTAATTATGCTACGAAAAACATGAAATAATTATCTTATAGCGCAATCAATATTCTTTAATTAAAGGGTAAAATCAGGTCAGTAAACTTTGTAATTGAAACTAAAAACGCGAAATTCAAAAAGCAGGATGTCCGCTATCTAAGTTTTTCATACAAATGGCAAGTCGTGTTGCAAGGCTGCAATTTTTGTATATTATAAAGGCTCTATAGGGATGCACGAAAATGCATATTACAAGAAGAAAAAAAAAAGGATTTAGGTATAGGACGTAAAAAACTGAAAAAAAATCGGACTTTTTTTAGTTTTTGACGTTTAACTAAAAAACTATAACTTTTTGATACTAATTGCTATAAAACTATGAAAGAATATTAAATTTTAAAGGATTTGAGCTACCTTGCATTACCCTAAATTATATAGATTTAGAGATAGGACATTTCAAAATGTGCCCTTCATTAAGTTAAGAAAATAAATGCATGTTTTGAAGCCTCGTATACCCCCAACTATAAGACTTACAGTAATTATTATTGGCTCAATTTGTTCCAAATTTAATGTAGTTATTATCTACAATTACTTTTTTTTCTTAGCGCGAACGTTTTGCCAATATTTAGTGAATAGCTTTAACGTAACCTAAAATTTGTTTATGTTTTGATAAAAGGGCACTTTATGAAATGTCGTATCTCAAAATATATATAACTTACGGTGATGCAACGTAGCTCAAATCCTTTCAAATTTAATGTTCTTAAATATTTTTATAGCAATCAGTATCAAAAAGATAATAGATTTTTAGTTAAACGTCAAAAACTAAAATAAGTGCGATTTTTTTTCCGTTTTTTACGTCCTATGCCCAAATTATTTTTTTGTTTTTCTTTTAATATGCATTTTCGTATATATCTATAAGGCCTTTATAACATACCAACATTGCAGCTTTGCAACTCGACTTGCGATTTGTATGAAAAACTTAAATAGCGGGCCTCCTGCCTTTGGAATTTCGGGCTTATACTTTCAACTACAAAGTTCACAGACCTAATTTTACCCTTAAATTAAAGAATATTAAGTGCGCTATAAGGTCATTATTGCATGATTTTCGTAACATAATTAGGTGAGGCGATATTAAGTCGAAGACCTTAGCAAAACACAAAAATTTATCTCGTTTACAAAAAGGGGTACTCTTTAAAGTCTCGAATCTCTGAAACTATAAGACTTACGGTAATGCATGTTAGCTCAACTTGTTGGAAATTTATTAGTCTTTAAACGTTTATTTACATATGATATCAAAAACGAAAGGTTTTTTAAATAAAAATCAGAAACTAAAAAATGACCGTAAATTTCGCAGTTTTTCACGTACTACCCAGCTAGCACAACTTTTTTTTGCTTGCAAAATATGGTTTTATACTGTCCTATGGTGTCTAAACAACATACCAAAAATGCAGCGATACTACTTGATTTGCGAGTTTAGGGTAAAATTATGTACGATTTGACCGTACTATTATTACTTACTATATCTTGTTTCGATTGCAGTCGGGGAACCTTTCATTGCGGAAAATATAAATATATGGAGGTTCCCCGACTGAAATTGAAACAAAATCTAGTAAGTAATAAGACAAGCGCCTATTATTATGTAGATACGCTTACAAGAATTAACCTGAAAAAGGAATTATTTGTTACTTTTCAGTTCGCTTAAAACGGCAGTCGTGTTTTAATTTTTTAATTATTTTATTTATTTTAGGTTATATTTATGTCACTTACCAATAGTGGAAGAGCGGTATTCTCTTAATACAAGCATTTGCAATGCTTAAAAAGAGATACTTGCACAGTTTTGTAAAATGTTTATGCTACCAAATAAATAATTTTTAATTTTTAATTTTTTTTTAAACTATAGTTATAATTTTAAGCTTGTATGACACAGAGAAGCCAAAAAATATCCTTTCAGTGGGAATGGTATAGCATCAAATGTACTAATTTCACCTTATTTTTAGGGTTCCGTAATAAACAAGGAACTATAGTTTCTTTATGTCCGCCTGTCCGTCGAGGAAGGAAAAAAATAATTTTCTTGGAGATGCTTCAGAATAAAAAGATATCCCCTCCCCCCCGTCTCTTGAACCATGGGTCCAAAAAATATGAAAAAGTCATGAATAGTGTGGGCTTCCATAATACTTTAAACTAAAGCTGTTTAGAACATAATCAGCCCAGCCGTTTTTTAATAACTACCGAGCATGACCCGACATGCTCTTGGCCGTTTTTTTGACTACCCCAACACTAAACTTCCCGTGGGTGTTGTGAGAGTCGACTAAAGGATTGAAGTATCACTGGTCATTTATTTATTGAAGAATGATGATGGGCAGCAGCGTCATCAGCGATTATCCTGGGCATTATTACGTAATGCGTTCATACGTGTAGGTCATAGGAGAGGCGTAAGTGCAGCAAAGGACTATAGGCTGATGATGTGTAATGTATAGTCATTTTCAACTCAATATGATTTAATCATCCATAACAAGGTCATCGACCAAATAATGCAGATTATACCAACTTTACCTGGAATTTAGACATATAGAAAATCTAGCTTTTTAAATTAGTTTTATCTAATTGATATGTGGGATTGAACTTGGTATTTTGATTGATATATTTTATTATATTTCTAAAGGAAGCTGCAGGAATACAGTTATAGTGATAAACACAAATAAAAGCCTCCACGAGATAGGTACAGTCGAGGAAATTTAATGTTTAGCAGTTTGCGGTTCAAGTTAATTTGGTACTTTTGTATGTACCTACTAAGTTCGTCCAATGTAAAGTGAGCCATGAACTGCTAAAACATTCAAGTTCCTCGACCGTACTACGGAAGCAGTATCTCTGTAACTTCCAACGATAACTTACCTTTTTCGGAACTAGAAATTAAAAGTCAATTTTCTGAGTTCAATATTTAAAACACTTAATGGCTTCCGGTACTCAGTTTGTGACCCCGCCTACTAAACTGAAGGTCCCGGGTTCCGATCCTGGTGGCAGCACGGATATTTGGTCCTGACGTGTTTGTATTGTATGTATTCATCTATATAGCTATCTATTTAAGTATGTGTATGTAACTTTAACGTCGCCTAGAAGCCATTACAGAAGCGTTGCTTAGTTGGGTTGATCTGTGTAAGATTGTCCCCAATAATTTATTCAAAACAAGCATCTAATAGACGTACCTACGCGTATGTTTCTACATGGTGCGTTAACTGTATACATATGCATCACGGGGACATGAAAGGGGCGCTTGCCTGCAGCCACTGCTCATGCGATTACTGCTGCCACCAGCTTGCCCAATAAATGACTTAATACTGTTATTATTAAGTGAAGTGATAGCCGAGCAACCTAGTAAGTGTGCTGTGCCTTGCGATCTTATTTCTCTTTCGGTAGGATATTCGGAAATAGTTTCACATCTACATAGGCAACTAAAACAGGTACAGTCGGGTTCAAAATTGCATGGACAGTTTACGAATGAATTAATTCATAAATCTTCCATGCAATTCTGAACGCCACTGTACCTATGCCTAAAAAATACCTATGAAATAGTTAATTAAAAAAGTTGCATTAATACCTCATAAAGGTGCATTCAGACCCAACGAGCATTCGCTATTCTATCCACCACTCTACGAAATCAACGAATCACGTTTTGTGTAACGATCGAATTTCGTAGAGTAGGGGGTTAGAATAGCGAATTCTCGTTTGGTCTGAACTGAATACACCGTAATAATCATAAATTTAACTATAATGTTTTGGATTACTAAGATTATTATTAAGAACGCTTGTGGTCTAGCGGTAAAACGCACGGCTGCTACGCAGCGGTGGTGCGTTCGATCCCCGGCTTGTACCAATGAGTTTTTCAAAAACTTATGTTCGAAATATATAATAGTTAAATATTTTCAAGTGCTTTACGGTGAAGTAAAACATCGCGAGGAAAGGAAACCTCCATACACCTGCGAAGGAATTCAAGGGTGTATGTGAAGTTCCCAACAAGTACTGGGCCAGCGTTGGGACCACGCAAAATAGGCACGTTTGATGTCGAATTGCAGAAAAAATGGCCAGAATACAATACAATGCAAAAGAATAGGTACAATAGGATTACTCCTTATAGTAGTGATTAAACTTTCCAGGTCTTTACTTAAACAACTCTTATGCGTTTTATAAATTTATTTCCATTGATATTCGTTAGCAATGTTAATAAATTAACATATTATCGTTTATACTCGGCCGTCGCTAAGAAGTCAATCAGGATAGCTGTCAGTTCAATACATTATCTGTCAAAGTCACTTTTTGACACATAATGTACTGAAATGACGGGTGTCAGGATTGTCTTCATATCGGCGGCCGATATAGGAGTGACCGCTTGCAACTCGCTAACCGCCATATTGAATTAACTCTTTTTGCTACCTACCCTCCCTTTCAGGTGGTGTTCGAATGGCCGTTCTGTTACCGCTCCCCTATAGTCAATTTAAGCATTTATGAAACAAACTATAATCATTTTATGCATTAAGTAGGTCATTCAAATATTTTTTCTACTCCTGACCTTTTTTTTGCTAGTTACATAGCTACGCACACTATTGTAAAGATATACATAATTACATCTGTCAAAAGTCTATAGTCTATTCCTCAAAAACGCACTCTCACCCAGTAACGTATAGACGTGTGCGCCGCGCCGGCGTCACGCCGCCGCCGACCTTTTTTGCCACGCCGCCGCCGCCGACTAATGGTCGGCGTGAAATCGGCGTGGCCTTGACTGAATAATAGAGTTATACAGAGATACTTACAGAGTTATGGACTAAATATTTATTACACACTTAAATAATAAATAAATAAATAAATAAATAAATATCTTGGGACATCTTACACAAATCGACCTAGTCCCACGGTAAGCTCAATTAAGGCTTGTGATGTGGGTACCAGGCGACGATATATATAATAGATAGATACATATAGATACTTAAATACATAGACAGCCATGACCAAGGAACAAACATTTGTGCTAAATAAATACACAAAGAATGCCCTCGCCGGGATTCGAACCCGGAACCTCCAGCTTCGTAGGCAGGGTCACTACCAACTAGGCTACGGAGGCTGACAAAAAGCTTAAGGAGGCTTAAGCTTCGTATTTGCTTTATGTATTTGTATATAACGTTCTTATGTAGGGAATTTACTGTCAACGTATTAGTTGCTTTCGAGTGTCATCACTTATTACACGTAGGTTCTTAGGCTCGACAACTTCCAGCCTCCTGGACAAGCCGGTTTCCGTTTCTAGAAAAGCTTTAGCACCGTAAATCACATACGCAAGCAACGTCAGGATATACAGAAGACCGAGAGATATAACTTACCACTCAGGTTAGCGTTCGTGTTCGTGGTCTATTAAGCATTTGAATTGATCGAGATCTGGGCTGTACTACAGTATCTTCAGCGGTACCAAGTAGACTACTCCTCTTTGTGTCGATAACCCAATTCTGGGGGTTGTTGTTGTTGTTGTCGTCCTAAGGCACCCCAGAGGTGCAAAGGGCCTTCACAAGATCGCGCCACGCCTCTCTGTCTTCAGCAACACTTTTAGCCTCCCTCCAGCTTAGGCCAACCGTACGGAGCTCGTTTGAGACGGATCGCTGCCAGGAGAGCACTGGCCGCCCAGGAGGTCGGCTGCCGTTGGGCGGTTTCCAGTCAAAGGCGATGTAGGCGTCGCTTTGCTCTCCTCTCCGGATAGTGTGACCTATCCATCTCCATTTCCTGGAGGCAATCTCGATACCGTAGGTGTATGGCGGCATATAGTCCACAAGTCTTCGTTTCGGATGGTGTTTGACTAGAAGATGCGCAGTATTGATCTGAGCGACTTATGGACAAAGACCTGAAGCTTGTTGGTCAGACCCTTTGTCACTCTCCAAGTCTCGTAGTCAAAAAGCAGGACCGACTTGACAACTGAGTTGAAGAGGGAGACTTCAACGCGTCGTGTCAGGATATTTGACTCCCAAACAGGCTTTAGTTGGGCGAAAGCAGCCTTTGCCTTGCAAATTCTGCTGTCAATGTCCTCATTTGCTCCTTCCCAACAAGTGATCTGGCTCCCGTGGTAAACAAACTTGACCACTGAGTCTAGGCTTGCTCCTCCCAGCGTCAGAGGGTCCATTGTGCTCGTCTTAACCCGCATGCTGACTGTTTTTCGTTTGTTGATCCGCAGGCCCATTGCATCCGCCTCTTCTTGAAGGTTTCCAAGTTTGGCTTGAAGATGGGCGAGAGTAGACGAGATCAACACGATGTCATCCGCGTATTCCAAGTCATCCAGATTTCCTGAACCCCACTGTATGCCCCTTGGCGTGGTTGTAACGTATCTCATGCTGTCGTCGAGTAGTATCACAAACAAAAGAGGCGATAGGAGGCAGCCTTGCTTAACACCTGCAGATATTTGTATCGGTGAACCCAGCTCCTTCTCGTGAACCACTCTGCATGTACTTTCTTCGTACATAGCTCATATGATACTGACGATACATGCAGGGATACCCCTTCTACTCAGACATGACCACAGTGCACTCCACTTCACGGTGTCGAAGGCTTTTTCAAAGTCGACAAAGGCCAAAAAGAGTTCTGATTGCCATTCGACACACTGTTCTATAAGGATGCACAGGGTATTGGTGTGGTCGGTGCAGGAGCGGCCAGGCCGAAAACCGGCCTGTTCTTCACGTAACGTCACTGCTACCTTTGGTGCGATACGGTTCAGCAAAACTTTGGCTAAGATCTTGGCGGCAGCTGGTAAAAGGGTAATGCCGCGCCAGTTGTCGCATTGTGAGAGATCACCCTTCTTGGGAACTTTTACCAGAAGTCCTTGCTTCCATTCTGCGGGTACTTGCCCTGCTTCCCAAATGCGTGCTATTAAGGGGTAGAATAAGGACGCAGTCGTACCAATATCAGCTCTCAACATATCCACATGCACATTATCGGCTCCGGGCAACTTTCCAGGCTTTAAGGACTTCACAGTCTTAACTACCTCGTCGAAAGATGGTGGCATGGTTGGTATGTCGAGTCACCAACAGGGCAAGTTGGAGTTGGTGGTTTCCGAATCTGTTGATTGGGCCTTGTCCAAAAGTTCAGTGAAGTGCTTTGTCCAGTGTTGCAGCTACTCGCCTGTTGTACAAAGTAGGTTGCCGTCTCTCAGCTTCGGCGGTTTTCTCGTATTACGATGACTATTGGGGCCCGTAATTCTGGGGGTTGTGACTTATCAACTCATCAATTTGTCTTTCACGATCTTCCACCAACCACTCCAATTTTCCGCAGCGTGGATCGCTTCAGCATCCCGAAAGTTGAGTGAGGTGCGTATCTGGTCTCTCCAGTGTATGGGACTCCTTCCTCTCGACCTTTTATTTCCAATCTTTCTTGTGACAATAAGTTTTTGGAGGTCTTCCCCAGGTTTGCGGGCTATGTGCCCAAAGAACAACCAACCATCAAACAGTAGAACAAGTACGCCAAACAGGTAGACTTATATTGTAGTACTTATATTGTAGTGTCCAGTACCATGAACTCTTAAATGCAATTCAGTTTAGGTTCGGCTAGCCAATTTTTAACAGTTATTTTATGCAACTGACACATCGCGATTCAGTTTAGGTCCTAAACTGAATCGCATTAGGAGATAATGGTAGCCCCCTAGTTCGTCTTCAAGACCGGTACCTATTCGAAATCCAGACAATTGCAGCGACGATTAAGACAGGGAGATGTCTTGTCTCCAAAACTGTTTACTGTTGAATTGGAAGATGTTTTCAAGATTTTGGACTGGAATGGGATGGGCTTGCCATCAACACCACTAGCGAATGTATCACTTATCTTCGGTTTGCGACTATAAAGTTATGTTGGCTGAAACCATGGAGAACCACCCAATGAGTACGAGTGAGGCGAGCTGGCGCACCTCTGTGTAGCCCTAAGTGTAGTGTGCAGTTCGGCTTTCAGCCTCCGCAAGGGATTGCAACGAATCGGAGGGCCGCAGAGTGTCACACTAAATCATTGTATAGCATGGGAGCGCTAGACTCTGGCAGCTCGGCCTTCAGTCTCGTCACCTGGCGCGCCTCTGTGGGACGCTCCAGGCCTTTCAGCCTTACGCGATTTGGGCCTTCGCGATCAATTTAGATACAGACAAACACGTCTCTGTGATACAGAGACGTGTTTGCGCGCCTCTGCGTGAGATGGGTTTGCAGCCTTCGCTGGCGTTAAGACAATTGGGAAGCATAATTGTATCGGAGAGCAGTGAAATCGTGACACTCCGCGCCTTCGGCCTTCGCGGGCTTGACGCCTCGCCATCGGGTCTTCGGCCCTCGGGTTCGGCTTATTTAGATACTATTTAGGGCAGATAATAGATCTTCTCGTGATTAAGAACATCAAAAGTTTAAAAGATGTACGTTTATATGGAGAATTTTGTAGTTGTAAAACATAGTTATAATTTTTGTGCATATTCAAATGTAATTAAAATGTAAACTGAACAACTAAGTAAACTAACTCTAAATAAGGCCAAACACTGTAACTTAATGAAAATAAAACAAGTCTGAGAAAAAGCATTCATGTATTTGCAATGGATCCGTACTATCCGAAGTATCCGTATCCGCTGATTTTCGATATCCGCACTATCCGGATCCTGAAAATAGACGAATGTTGCAAACCCTAGTTGAGAGCCGCAGAAGCACTGGAAGCACGTAGCTCAAAAAATCGATGAACTGAAGTGGCAGTGGTCTGGACATACATTACTCGCAAAACTACCGGTAGGGCAAGTGATTTCTGCAAGCATATGCTGGTCGACGCAGCGTAGGATGCCTTCCAATATGATGGACCGATCACCTGGTAAAGATAGGTGGAATCCAATGGACGTGGGCTGCGCCCTATTTATCCATATGGCAAGCATGTCATAGCAATGACAGGGGATTTGGGAGACCTAATGTGAATAGGGCTAGTCCAAACTCAGTTACTGTTGAAAATATTATGTTAGAACATGGTGGGAAGAGAAAACTGATATGTACTGATCAGGGTCGCGTTTTATAAAGTTACAATTTACAATTTCGCTGTTTGCCTCTCTAATGCACGCACATATTGGCTAGAAAGAGAGGCAAACAGCGAAATTGTAAATTGTAACTTTATAAAACGCGACCCTGATGTTTGATAAGGGGTGGTCAGTGGTGGTGTTTGGTGAACATTTATATTGTATTTATATAAACTATGACAAATGATACTATCGAATTCCGCTTTTTTAATAATGTGACCTTGACGCCGATTTCACGCCGAAATCACGCCGCCGCCGCCGACTTTTCAACAAACGCCGCCGCCGATCATTTTTAGATCGGCGCACACGTCTATAACGTAATGACGCAGCGTTGTTCGGAAAGAGAAGGCACGCGAGATATATGGGCGTCTCTCGCTGCCAGACGTCGTCACTTTCCGAACAGACTCAAAAACCTACTGCGGTCTGCCACAGTCTGCCACATCACACTCATGATGGACGCCATTATTGGATTTGTTCCCATCTTCGAGTTTTTACACTGCTACCAACATTAGTACGCGATTATTTATTACAATAATTACAATTATTAACTGAATATTTAGAAAATAGAATAAAAATTAGTTTTTTCAATTATTTTAATTTGATATAGGTATTATATTTTTGTACCTATAACTAATTTCATATTATGCAAAAGTATTTTTATCACAGGCAAGTAAGCACGATTTTAAAAGCAAAGTTATCCATAGACAATGACAGCTGCATTAAAAAAAAACCTTCCCGCTTTACGCTAGCAGTTGAAAGTCCTGCCGCGAACTCCGACATTGAGTTTCGATCATTTGTCTCTGTCACTTGAACAAAATTATTATTAGAGTAACAGAGACGGATGCTCGACTTTTGCGAATTTCGAAGTTCGTGGACGGCCCCCAGTTCAGTATAGGCAGTATAGCGCTTCGTTTGATTTGAGTCGATTTGCATTAAAGTTTGTGCAGTGCTTAAAATCTATCTAAAATATGAGTTTTTCATCATTAATTTCTAATGTTCTGCCTGCTGCTCTTGGGAATTTGTAGGGATGAGCTATCAATGTTATATTAGTTATACAAACTATGTGCTTATTCTAGTTTTCCATTTTAACTTAGGTGGTAGGCCACCGAGACCTCTCGCTATAGTTATTAATAATACCACTCTGCCACAAACATCGTCAGCTAAATTCTTAGGAGTAACCATAGACTCTGGGCTAAAATGGGACATTCAAGTTAAATTAATTTGCGCTAAATTGTCGGGCACCTGCTTCGCACTAAAAAGGTTATCATTAATACTTCCGCAAGCCCGAGCAGTTATTTTGCCCTATTCCATTCAGTCCTGAGCTACAGTCTGGAATTTTGGGGAATCGCCGCTGACTGGCACCACGCTTTTGTCCTGCAGAAACGGGCTGTCAGAATAGTAGCAGGCGTCCCTCCCGGCACACCTGCTCGACAACTATTCATATCGCTGCAAATTATGACATTGCCGTCGCAATACATTTTTAATATAGTCAAACATGTTAGAAAAAATATTGACTTTTTTCCGCATCAGACGGGTAACCTAAGAGACCTCAGAGTTAGGAACAGAGGTTTGCTTGAAATACCCAGATTTAGGCTGACCAAGTCTTCCAAAACAACCTGTGGCATAGGTCCAAAATTATATAATGCTATTCCGAATAGCATTAGTAACATTATAAATAATAATATTTTTTTCAAAAGATTGAAGAAATGGCTCGTAGACAATGCTTTTTACAGTATAAATGAAATATTGGACATTTAAATTTTATTTTATTTATTTATTTTAATCTAACTTATGCAATTTATTATTATAAATTTAGTATTAAGTTAGCATGATCATTTTGAAATCTTGTAATTTGAATCCTGACTTGTAATATGTAATACTATTATCAATAAAGAATATGAATATGAATATGAATATTGGTGACATGACAACTGGAATACGTGTGTGGCGCTCAGTAATATAGGATATTTTATGAGTTCTGTGTATGCTATGCCTCTTAGTCGTAGAAAAAGTATAGTATGCAACGTTGTATTACTAGTTCAAAAAATGCTCGCGACGTCTTAAATTGCGATACTCGCCCTTTGGGCTCGTATCGCAACTCACGCCGCTCGCACTTTTTGACCCTTGTAATACCACTATTGCATAAAATACTATTAAGTCACCTTTTTTGTAATTGTTACAAAATGCGGTAATCACTCATTTTCTTTAATAATGGTGAAGTTTTCTTTCATACCTTAAAAAGTGCAACTATCATGAAAAGTTTTATAACGTACGGTACGTAAAGATCATGACTACTAATGAACATTTTTTAATCTCATTATTTTATAACTTAGGTATACTCTCGCGTTGCTTCCGCCATTGCATGTTCAACCTAAGAGATCAGAATAATCAACATTTATTTTTAGACAATTAATCTTTATTATAATTTTATTTTTTTATGTAACTTCGAAGTAGAAGTGTGTTTATTGCCATTATAAAGCTTAGATGCAATTATCGCAAGTTGTGCAAAGTACGGGAATAGAAAAAATATATAAAGGTAGTTTGTATTAATATCAAAATGGACCAAAATCCAACAGAGCTGGGAGTAGTGTCAATAAAAAGTCTGCTTATGTGAGTACTTCATTTCAGTCTAAATGTGCAAAGTTGAATTCGATTGAATAATTTTAATTTGCTACACAATGACCGGTCCTGTGCCACCTACATCCAGCGGATTCCTGCCACTTTCACCAAGTCATCAGTTCACCTTGTGGGGGACCTACTTATGCCAGATCTCTAAGTTCCTTACACGCGATTTGCGCCAATTCCGTAGCAAATGGAACAAGGGCTCAAAGGTTTTTGCAAGGGATCTGTCTGTTGGGCAAAACCAGCTCGCCAAATTAAAGACTAATGGTAGAATCGTCACATCCAAATCTGAGCTGCTGAGTGAGATAGAGGGTTTTTTTTATGGACAGCTGTACACGTCAACTAGCAGACCCGAAGTTGATCTAGCGGAAGACCTCAGAGCCAGACTGACCCAACGCTATACAGAAGACATCCCGGACATTAGCCTGTGTGAGATTGGAATGGCTCTTGAACAGCTCTAAAATAACAAGGCGCCTGGGGAGGGGCGGAATTACAGCTGAGCTTCTGAAAGCGGGTGCTAAACCGAACCTTACGGCCCTTCAAAAGTTTTTCAATTACGTCTTACTGGAAAGGAGAATGCCAAAGGCTTGGAACAGAGGTGTGGTGTTCTTTAAAAAAGGTAGCAATTTAAAGTTGATTTTATTGAAAAACTACTGACCCACCTCACTTCTGAGCCATGTCTATAAGCTGTTTTCAAGAGTAATTACGAACCATCTTGCACGCATGCTTGATTACTTCCACCCTCCCGAATAAGTCGGTTTCCGAAGCGGCTTTAGCACCGTAGTCCACATCCATAAGCTTCGTCAGGTTATAGAGAAGACCGAAGAATATAACCTGCCCTTCTGTTTAGCGTTTGTGAACTACGAGAAAGCCTTCGATTCGATCGAAACCTGGGCAGTACTACAGTCTCTTCCACGGTGCCAAGTCGACTACCGCCATATCGAAGTGTTTGTACAAGAGCGCCACTATGTCAGTCCGACTCCAAGACAGAGCTTTCTTCTGCAGCAGGGAGTTAGGCGAGGAGATGTCATATTCCCTAAGCTGTTTACCGCTGCACTGGAGGATGTCTTTAAGACTCTGGCCTGGAGAAGGCTGGGTATAGACGTGTGCGCCGCGCCGGCGTCACGCCGCCGCCGACCTTTTTTGCCACGCCGCCGCCGCCGACTAATGGTCGGCGTGAAATCGGCGTGGCCTTGACTGAATAATAGAGTTATACAGAGATACTTACAGAGTTATGGACTAAATATTTATTACACACTTAAATAATAAATAAATAAATAAATAAATAAATATCTTGGGACATCTTACACAAATCGACCTAGTCCCACGGTAAGCTCAATTAAGGCTTGTGATGTGGGTACCAGGCGACGATATATATAATAGATAGATACATATAGATACTTAAATACATAGACAGCCATGACCAAGGAACAAACATTTGTGCTAAATAAATACACAAAGAATGCCCTCGCCGGGATTCGAACCCGGAACCTCCAGCTTCGTAGGCAGGGTCACTACCAACTAGGCTACGGAGGCTGACAAAAAGCTTAAGGAGGCTTAAGCTTCGTATTTGCTTTATGTATTTGTATATAACGTTCTTATGTAGGGAATTTACTGTCAACGTATTAGTTGCTTTCGAGTGTCATCACTTATTACACGTAGGTTCTTAGGCTCGACAACTTCCAGCCTCCTGGACAAGCCGGTTTCCGTTTCTAGAAAAGCTTTAGCACCGTAAATCACATACGCAAGCAACGTCAGGATATACAGAAGACCGAGAGATATAACTTACCACTCAGGTTAGCGTTCGTGTTCGTGGTCTATTAAGCATTTGAATTGATCGAGATCTGGGCTGTACTACAGTATCTTCAGCGGTACCAAGTAGACTACTCCTCTTTGTGTCGATAACCCAATTCTGGGGGTTGTTGTTGTTGTTGTCGTCCTAAGGCACCCCAGAGGTGCAAAGGGCCTTCACAAGATCGCGCCACGCCTCTCTGTCTTCAGCAACACTTTTAGCCTCCCTCCAGCTTAGGCCAACCGTACGGAGCTCGTTTGAGACGGATCGCTGCCAGGAGAGCACTGGCCGCCCAGGAGGTCGGCTGCCGTTGGGCGGTTTCCAGTCAAAGGCGATGTAGGCGTCGCTTTGCTCTCCTCTCCGGATAGTGTGACCTATCCATCTCCATTTCCTGGAGGCAATCTCGATACCGTAGGTGTATGGCGGCATATAGTCCACAAGTCTTCGTTTCGGATGGTGTTTGACTAGAAGATGCGCAGTATTGATCTGAGCGACTTATGGACAAAGACCTGAAGCTTGTTGGTCAGACCCTTTGTCACTCTCCAAGTCTCGTAGTCAAAAAGCAGGACCGACTTGACAACTGAGTTGAAGAGGGAGACTTCAACGCGTCGTGTCAGGATATTTGACTCCCAAACAGGCTTTAGTTGGGCGAAAGCAGCCTTTGCCTTGCAAATTCTGCTGTCAATGTCCTCATTTGCTCCTTCCCAACAAGTGATCTGGCTCCCGTGGTAAACAAACTTGACCACTGAGTCTAGGCTTGCTCCTCCCAGCGTCAGAGGGTCCATTGTGCTCGTCTTAACCCGCATGCTGACTGTTTTTCGTTTGTTGATCCGCAGGCCCATTGCATCCGCCTCTTCTTGAAGGTTTCCAAGTTTGGCTTGAAGATGGGCGAGAGTAGACGAGATCAACACGATGTCATCCGCGTATTCCAAGTCATCCAGATTTCCTGAACCCCACTGTATGCCCCTTGGCGTGGTTGTAACGTATCTCATGCTGTCGTCGAGTAGTATCACAAACAAAAGAGGCGATAGGAGGCAGCCTTGCTTAACACCTGCAGATATTTGTATCGGTGAACCCAGCTCCTTCTCGTGAACCACTCTGCATGTACTTTCTTCGTACATAGCTCATATGATACTGACGATACATGCAGGGATACCCCTTCTACTCAGACATGACCACAGTGCACTCCACTTCACGGTGTCGAAGGCTTTTTCAAAGTCGACAAAGGCCAAAAAGAGTTCTGATTGCCATTCGACACACTGTTCTATAAGGATGCACAGGGTATTGGTGTGGTCGGTGCAGGAGCGGCCAGGCCGAAAACCGGCCTGTTCTTCACGTAACGTCACTGCTACCTTTGGTGCGATACGGTTCAGCAAAACTTTGGCTAAG